>JAVFBX010228496.1:0-10958 GCA_034783855.1 Mopalia kennerleyi | reverse complement strand
TCGTCATATAAGTGAAATACCCTTGAGTACGACGTTAAACACAAATCAAAAAAACATACAAAATCCAAATTTATGGTATAATGACACATGGGATAGAATATGGTCTGTATACTTCTTAGTTGCACCCAGAAAATATGTGACACAATGTCACACAAGATTGAGTTTGGTACATACCATACAGTGCATATTACAGATGACGTCACCTGGTCAGAAAAGCCTTTCTGGATTTCTTCATGGCTTATTGCTGAACAAACACCAATCAAACAAATACAATATCATGAATTGAGATATTTGATCATCCTTTAATACATGCCTGTTACTCAGGTATACATTGTGACTCATTTGAGCTCATGTGTTACTCTCTGTTTTCTAAACTCTCTTGGTTTCTTTTCCTTTTGGATAATTTTTCTAGCTCATATATTACATCATGAAGTTTGTGCATGCTGTGTTTATTTCTGACAGCCTGTCATATTATGACAGTTTGTATCACCGCCTCATCATGGCATGTTTGATCGACAGTCTCTTCAACTACATGTAACTTTAACGTTTTATTCGAGGAGTTTGACTGACATAGTTGGTATCCCAAACTATAGCAGATATTTAAACAGTGGTTTCTCTGAATGAACTAATAATGTACTGGTACTAACTTGTTAGTCTTATTTTCATGGGCTCTATTATATTGGTGCTCAATGCCTGTAACTACTCTAAGATCAACTTTATAGGCAGTAAACTGTTGTTGGATGTGAATTAAAATAGTTGTTAGAATCCGCCTGAGATGAGGGTGCTCTATCCTCCTGTAATTGCTAAAGAAGTAATGACTTGGCAAGTAACTATTACCAATAAGTGTGCTTGGTGATTAATCTTCTTTCAGATTCTATTGGAATGTTCACTAATGGTAGTTTGTCTGCCAAGGTTTGCCCAATAAGGGACTGAAGTCAGAGTTGTTGGGTTTATTGATGACCCAGTGGTTTATCCAAATAACTCACAAGATAACTGCCTTTTTTAGTTTCATTTGAGGACTATAATCCAAGCACTCTACCATTAACATACAGGACAGTATCCAAACCCCTTCCTTGGCACTGAGTCTGTAATCTCTGAATGGTTGGATCATATTGATACACTGATAGGACCAAACTGCCAGGAATTTTGTCCGCAGTTTAATGACTATTGGCACTGCCTTCTTAGATCAGAGAGCACGTGGACAAGCCTGGTCATAGATCCCTGGTTACTCAGGACATCTGTCTCAAACTGTCTCTCATAGTTTGCCAGGACTGATCTTTGTCTCAAAGTTTATCTCTAAGCCACTTAGCCATAGAGTGGGGAAATTAGATACTAGTGGTCGTATAATGATAAATGTAAGTGGTTACTGCTCTGGGCAAACTCTTTTTTATCTTTATGATTTGCTTAATTTAGGAAATGTTTGATATTATTGGCCACAGTTTAAATGGCATTATTAGGAAATTAGCCTGGCCCTATGGTTGTGAGGATAAACATATGCACTGCCACCAGACTCATGTCTCTCTGGGAAGGCTGTATTGTGTATAATGGTCAAACTGTTGGAATACTGAGCAGAGATTTATCACAGAAATTGGTTATAAAGGGAGAAAGCCTGGGGGCTGGCTTGACATTTTCCCTGTGTCTATGATCAATGGTCGAGTTCATGCTGGTAATAATAATGATAAGGAGAGTCCTTTATTAAAATTGAAATGACTGTTTGTTAAAAATAGTAGTGTTGGCCTTTCACGTATCAGAGGTGTGTGCTGAATTATCAAATAAACTTACTGTGAATTATTAACTCCCATTTTATAAATAATAATTCATTATATTTGTTTAAAACATCTTGTCATGTCTTAAATCCTAAAGTCTGTCAGTAATTGTTCGTGATTGTGTAAGTTTATATGCACATTGGCACTTATGATGATGGAAATTTCTATTCTGACCTGAGATTTAAATTGGTTTGACAGTTGTCTTTTAAAGAAGACCTCATCATTCAGAATTAATACACTATACACGGGCCATAATCCTTCAATCAGACTCCACAAGTAACAGACTCAAATATATCCTGCTCTCAGAGACATAATAACACAGTCTCTGTTAACATGGGCTGGCGAAAAGTGTCTATTTCTGCTGAAATATTAAAACCAAATGTGGCAAACCATTCCCAAATGTTTAGTGTATTGTTGGGGTGTATGTGTAGACTGCTTGAGCTCGCTCTCTCTCTCTAATTCCAAGACCTATTTTTCATGAAGACCAAGATATAGTTTCTGGGGTATAAAGGAGTATTTAACTGTACATCTGTTGTTTAGGTCTGGGTAATGGTCTCCACACCCTGGTTCTGAGGTCCATGTCATTACTAATCAACATCTCCCTGACTCCACTAGTTAACCTCCCCACTAACACAAGGCCAGACACACTTGACCTGTTCCAGCCAAAAACACATTATACTTTCTTCTATTCATGTCTGCCCAAAGTTAACCCATAACCCAAAAGGGCGTCACCTTAGATTCCTCACCATGTTAACAGATGGAATCAGACAGGGAAATTTTCAATTCATCAAATACCTTGACATGTTAAACAACAAAATATATAAAAGTGTTTTAAAATTCCATCTCAGTCTGGGACCAAAACACACTATTTTTTCTTGTTATGACATCTGACAGCAGCATGCGTACATCCCTGAATAATGTCATTATAACATTTCACACAACGTATGTTACATTACATCAACCAGCTCGCTATCTCCCAGTAAGGATCTTAAGGCTTGCCTAACAGTCTTATAAAGTTTATCAAATAAAACTAGTAAGCTTGATAGTATAAAATGAGCAGTTTAATAGTCTCTTCATATAAAAATCATACTAACAAATAAATGTATTTATAAATGTCAATACTGGTAATTAAAATACTTCTTAGCATGAGTGAGCCACTTTTAGAGAGGAGACATATTTGTTGAAATTAGCCTTTACCTTTTTGTCATTTTCAATATGGAGTCAGAATAGTGTCATGAGTGTGTTAGGTTCAAATGTTGTTATTTTCTTATTTCTTTCTTTCTTTCTTTCTTTCTTTTAAACAAAAAATATACATTTTATTCCTAAATATTGTGAAATAATTTTTGATGTAAATATGTATTTGATTGACAGGTCCTGGAGCGTACGAGTCTCTGAAACCCACACCCAAAGCTGGAGGACTGATCACAACCAAAGACAAACGATTTAAACTCAACCACTGTGATAACCCAGGACCTGGGTCCTATCAAGTAATCTTCATTCATTACCAATTTATTTATTATTCAAATTCCCATCTGTTGACTTACAAAGCAGTCATTTGAATTGAAACATCTAACTTTTAACAAAATAATCTTTATATCTCTCCAAGGAATACTTTTTAATTCATTATGCTAAATTCAAATTGCTTGTTTATGAATGAAAAAGGGTTATTCAAATTTTGTAAAAAAGAACAATATGAAAACTTTTGTCCCCAATCAAATTAGAACAGAAAGCATGAATTTTTTGTTAGTTTCAACTTTTATTCAACCACAAGTGGTACCCTATTGATGGACATTTTCATCTTGTCATCTCCTGTGCAATTTAAATGTTGCACTTATTCACTGAGAATACTGTCGCTGATATGTGTTTGATGTGTTGGTATAATAGAATGGGTGAGTGTATGGGCAGATATTGAATTCCCCATGGTACAAGGAGCCTAATGTTACAATTCATCTATCATAGACCATGGTTTATTTCTGGTCATTATAGTGACACCGAACCCTCCTCAGGGGTTCCCATTGAGCTCTCTGGGTAAATACCATTTCAGATCTATATCTCACAATGGGTATGTAATAATACAGTGACTAACCAGTTAGCCCCCCAGGGGTCAACAGTCCCATATAACCATCCCATAGCAGGGGGGCAAGCGTTTCTGTGACATTGCCATCCACATCCCTCTATGTTTGGGCACCCTACAGAACCTGTTAATCACTGGAGTTTGACTTCTAGAAAATAGAGAACGATCCAGAAATCTTTGTCATGGTTAACCTCATAAAATGCTGATTACATGAATTTCTTAACGATCATAAGTTAACACATTTTTAAAAACTTAAGAATTGTGACAAAGTTATGTTTCGTTTCAAATCTGTTTACATAAAGCTTCAGTTTGTTTGGTTTTACTTGTGACATGTTGTCTAAATACGCCTGATAGTGGGTTAGATTGGTGTGTAGAGAGATGTGACCAGTGTTTGTTGTTGGTTAACCTGAGACAGTTGGTTTGTTCTGGAAAATCTCACTCTCTAACAACCATGACTAGTGATAAGATTATCAATGGAGAGAAAGGTGCAAAGGCTATCAATGGCAATATTATTCTGGCATCCGCTTGAAAAGGACCAAAAGTTAGCTCAAAAGCTGGGAGGATTATCTGAGAAGTTTGTTGGTAGAAAATATGTGGGTAGATAAATACATAAGATTTTTGATATGATTTCTGGTTTGAAGGTCTGCACATCTGGTTGTTACGTATTGAGATTATTCCGATGGGTCCTATATATAGATTATATTCCCTGTGTTACTACTCACCTAAAGTACCTCTGTTTAATCATCAGCTTCTCGTTTCAAATAATTATCTTGGGTGGTGTTCGTGACAGCTGTCTTTGCCTAGGTGCTGCACCGTTTCCACTGTAATGTGCACTTACTGCACCATGGCTACCTTCCTCTAGTTGGCTTTCTATCCTGTGATTGTTTGCTGACAGTAACAGTTTGGTTCGTTTCCTTCCTTCATTCTGCTGATACATGTATCTGATAGCCTTTACCTCTTTCCTTAAAGACAGGTCACTTTATAGAACCATTGTAAGGCTTTCACAAGGTTATCATCTCGCCGTGTGTTTCTTTCTTTCCTTTCTTTATTTTACCAAAAAGCAAAACATTCTACATTAGATGGTAGTGGAAGTCTGTTAACTGTTGAAGCATACCTTTGTTTTACAGGGAAATGCTCCTGATCACAGCATTAATCACAACAAACCTATCAAACCATTGGATCTGTCCTCTAACTATCTGTTTGTTTCAGAATTATATATAGTTACTTCACTAAATGGCTTTCAGGTGTAAGGATTCCATTTGCAATACTCTCGTCTCTTTTTTATTTAATGGATAAAAACGACTTGATTGAAGAAGTAAATTCTCTTATCAAAACCAACATTTTTAATTTAATTTCCATTATACCATGTATTTGAACAAAAATGTATGTTTCCTGACCAATGTGGATGCTTTCTAACTGAAAAATTAATCTTTTGCCTCTCAGACACAATTTCCAAGTCTTTGAAATAGCTTCTTAAATAGTAATCTTATGGACGAATTTGGGGGTGGGTTAGGGTATCATAAAGGTTAAACATTGTCTTTGTACATTTTGGTACACTTATTTAAAGTCCAGACACAACATTTTTAAGTTTAAACATTGCTTTTACAAATTTTGAACAGGTCTTTAATAGAGACCAGAGACAACATTGTCATATCATAAACACTTTTATTCTCTTTTATACAACTTTCTATTATAATAAAATTGAATACATTGCCATTTTTAGAAAAAACACTGTCATTCTTTTCTGTGACCCCATTTTGTGGTAGGCACCTATAGATAATTTGTTGCAGAAAACTCAACAGCAGGTTAAAGTTAATTTTTAGATTTGACATTTGCTCCCAGCAACAAACAATGCTGTGTTCTCTAATAATTGGAAGTACTTTTAATCTGAGAATCAGCCATACCCTTTAGTTAGACAGAAATAACTGCAAAAAGCCAACCCAGTTAGTCAAATCTAGATATTTGTCAATTGATATCAAACTTATTTAATTTTATGATTGAAAGAAATTTATCTGTAATATGATAATGTGTCCATTGAATCCTGGGTGCCTTTTATTGTTTACCCTTCATGGTATTGTGAACTCTACTGGCCTAGTATTCATGTTGTGAATTAAATTGTCTATCCTGGCAATTCTGTCGAATTAACAGAATTCCTGTTCTAAAGATAATTATCTACCCTTGATGGCATTCTAAAATTCATAGTACTGATGCCCTTTATGGAAATGTCTAGATCTCTTATGATATTGTCAAATGTACAGTATGCAGCATTGAAGAATAAAGTCTATCCCTGGCAGTATTGAACAATTACAGCATTCCTAATCTAAAGAGAATATCCATGTCTTGAAAAGAATTGTCTATCCTTAGTGATTATGTAAAATCCATAGTATTCCAGTCCTTAAGATAACTGTCTGTCCCCTAATTGTAGGGTAAAATCAACTGTGGTCATGTCCTCACAGGATTGTTGTATCCCTGACAGTTTCTTAAAACCACGGTAGTCCTGTCTTGAACTATGGTCTATCCTTATAGTGGTTGTGTAAAATCCACTTCCAGTCCTTAAGATAACTGTCTGTCCCCTAATTGTAGGGTAAAATCAACTGTGGTCATGTCCTCACAAGATTGTTGTATCCCTGACAGTCTTGTACAACCACATTTATCATGTCCTGAATCTAGCTCTGATTTTATTGACAAATTCAGAGTTCATGTATTGTTGATCTGAAGAAACTTGTCTATACCTGGTTATAAAAGTGACACCATTCATGTCCCAAAAAGAGCTTTGTCTATTCTTTTTGTTTTGAAATTCGTAGCATTTTTTCCAATTTGATGATGGTATAGGAAAATTATTATTCAAAATATATGTGTAGTAATTATCTCCAGAAGACACTGGTCTATCCTGATAGGTACTGTATAAACATAGTATTCATATCCTGAAGACACTGGTCTATCCTGATAGGTACTGTATAAACATAGTATTCATATCCTGAAGATACTGGTCTATCCTGATAGGTACTGTATAAACATAGTACATGTATTCATATCCTGAACAGAATTGTCTATTCCCGATGGCACTGTTAAATCTACAGTATTCATTTACTGAACATTTTGTCTGTCCTTTATAGGATTTTAAAATTGACCCTGTTCAATCCTGTCTACATTATGTCTGAAATATCTCAGATTTATTACAACTGTTCCTGCTTGATAGTTTTGTCTTTCATATATCTCAATAAAAACTGAGTTTTTATCTGCTGACCTGTAGTATTTTGTCCTTGGAACATCAGTTTTATGACATAATGTATTCCAGTGACTGGAGAAATGAGACCTGGACCTGGCTATTCTAGTTTGATTCAGCCATTTTATTGAAAGATCAGCTCGGCTTTGGATTTTGATAGCTCTGGTGTTTTCTATAATCTTGGTATATAAAAGCAATTCATTTTTATTTTTTTATGATCTCCAGGCTGGAACCTTGATCAATTATACATTTTCTATAACTTTTTTTCTGCCAATTCTTTCCGAGATTTAAATTTGAATTGTTTTTGTTATGTAGCTGACATAACCACTTGTTTCACATGACATGGTTGAGTTATAAGACACTGGGAGATAAAGAGAACCGACCATCTATCATATTCCCTCTGTCTCACTCACATGGTGGTTCTGGGTTATTGATATTTCCTGGTCTCCTATAAAACTAAACCAACAACTCTACTGGTAATAACATCAGGAAACACATTCTATATTTCTTGAACTTGATAAAAGGTTAAAAAAAATTCTTATCATTTCTCAAAATTTTACAGCTATATTTATTGCATTGCTAGTTTGTGTAATAGCATCGTTTCTATATGTTTCCTTTAAATTACATAGCTCTAAATTAAAATGTACTGAATATAAAGTATAATAACTATATTTTGACTATATGTTCAGCTGGAATCAATTTAAGGTTTGTTTTTTTTTTCCCTTTTTGTTTTTAAAACTTTATGGTGGAAATGAATGAGTCATGTCTGTTATCTCAATTTAATTACTTTGCTAATCAAATTATCAGCAAATGCAAAACTTGTGTTTTAGTTTTTGGCAATTTTTTTTGTCTATTTTGTTTATTCCCCGATACCTGACTATACCATTTCTGTTATTAATGTTTGTCACTATGTTATGGTAATATTTCTATTGATTTTGCTTCCTGATTCCGTTGAAATGGATCTTTTTGATAATATTATCTGATATACTAGTGACTGTGGTATAATGAATTTGTTGGTTGGTTAGTGTGATCTGTGACTGGCCAGCACCTTGTGACTACAGCCCCAGCCCTGGCTCACTGACAACCAACTCTGATCAACTATAAATTCACCATTAGTCCAGATTTATCAGTTTATAACAGCCCCATAGCTTCTGGCACATCCATTTATTTTCATATTTGTTCATGTAGGTGATAGTGTGTTACATTAGAGAGAGCACGTTTTATGTATGCAGTCAGACTGTCTTTCCATCAATTTCTTTATTACTGCTACATTCTCTGTTAACATATGGTGATGGCGGGCCGGTCACAACTTCAATTACTTTCTCTCTTTTCTCAATTCTCTCTGACACAAACTACAACCTCCAAGAAGACATTTTTTTTTTTTTTGCGGCCAACAAGATGAGGGCAGTTTGTCCGGCTTTACAGATGTCCACATAGTAACAGTACATAATGGTGCAATACTAGCTGTCATTCACTTCTGATTGTTTGGCCATTTGTATCCACTTGTTAGAATGACTCAACAACAGTGGCCGTCCATTTGACTGTATTAGACTTAACCCTTTCGGTGAACTCTTTATTTTTTGGGTCAAGCAGTCATCAATTTTTGTTCTTATAAAATATTTATTACATGATATACAGGAAACCATATCACTTGCAAATTCTGTCCTATGAATCAAGCTGTTTTGTAGTTTGAAGTTTTATAGAAGCGAGATTATATGTGAACCAATTATACAGATCGGGTACCTTTTACTTCTGTTAACAACAGGCCACTTATTATACTTTGTTGGCCTTTGTTACGTAACAAATTCTAATTCAAATGGCTGTTTTGTTCTTAAATGCTAACTTCAATGAATTAATCAGCTGTATCAGTTATTAGTAACAGAACCTTTACTAAATGTCAAAATCCTCATCCATGATCATTTTGTGAATATGATGCCAGCAAACTGTGCTAATTAATTTATCAAAACATACCAATATTTTGTATTTTTTTTTATTGTAGTTATCCCCCCTGATCCAGGACACTGTGTTGAAAGGAACCTTTAATGCTACTCTAAACAATCCACTTGCTGCCAGCCTGGATCCACTGAAAAACTTCACCACCTCAAAACAGGCCTTCATGTTAGGGGTCTAGATAATCTCCTTACAACATTATGTTGCCAATAAATTCTTTTGTAAAGACAATTTCAAGATAAACGACTAAATGAATTTGTTTTGAGTGTTTTGTTTTCACAGCACAGTTAACATATTACTATCAAACAACATTGCTCAATTGGATATTATTTTGGTTTGTTTCGAATTATTTCGAAAGCATAAAACGTATTACTTGAAATGTATTGCTACACTGTGATAACCTTTTTAATGTCTTACATATGGTGTTTGCACCTGATTTATGTTAAATACATCTGATCTTCAGTATGTTTTAACATGGATATGTTTGTATGTATTTTGCTGACATTACTGAGTTAACTGATCAGTATGTCTACAGCCCCACTGGAGGGTTTGCTCGATCATGATCGTCAACATGCTGGTGTGCTGACTTCACTGAGCTGGTCACAATTGTTTCATCACTCAGTCCATGATTAGAGAATAAGCTGATGATTTGAATTTCAATAATCACCCCAGATAAGACTTTGCTTATTAATTCTGATGATTGTTTTAGATATTTTTTGGAAAATCTAGCTTTTTAAAGCAGTTTTTGTATGTATTGCAAACATATTCTCATTTGTTATCTTTGTAAATAAATTGTTTTTGACATAATCTAAAATTTTGCCTTATTATTTTTAAATATATTTTAAGCATGTAATGGTTCCTTCTTTATTTTACATTATAAATATCTAAATCTTAAAGTAAACTATTATTATTTAGTAAAAAAATTCAATTAAAAAATGTATAAATAAGAAAAATAAAAAATAATAGTAATACTGATGTATCACTGCTGTGGGTCTAATCATCTGTGATACCTCCTGGAACACAGCTGTGAGCTCATTCAGCGTGCAATGCCTCCTGGGCCAAACTGTGGATCTAATACCCGTGCGATATCTCCTGGACCAAATTGAATGGTTAATCACGCTGCAAGATCTCATTGACCAAACTGTATGGTTAATCGCTTTGCCGTATCTCCTGGACCAAACTGAATGGTCAATCATCTTGCGATATCTCCTGAACCAAACTGTATGGTAAATCACTTTACGAGATCTACTGAACCAAACTGTATGGTCAATCAACTTGCGGTATATCATGGACCCAACTGTGGGGTCAATCACATTGCGATATCTAATGGACCCAACGGTGGGGTCAATCACATTGTGGTACATAATAAACCCCACTGTGGGACCAATCATATTGTGATACCTCATAAACCCCACTGTTGGATCAATCACATTGTGATACCTCATAAACCCCACTGTGGGATCAATCACATTGTGATACCTCATAATCCCACTGTTGGGCCAATCACATTGTGGTACATAATAAACCCCACTGTTGGGTCAATCACATTGTAATACTTCATAAACCCCACTGTGAGGTCAATCACATTGTGGTACATAATAAGCCCCACTGTTGGGTCAATCACATTGTAATACCTCATAAACCCCACTGTGAGGTCAATCACATTGTGGTACATAATAAACCCTACTGTGGGATCAATCACATTGTGATACCTCATAACCCCCACTGTTGGGTCAATCACATTGTGGTACATAATAAACCCCACTGTGGGGTCAATCACATTGTGGTACCTCATAACCCCCACTGTTGGGTCAATCACATTGTGGTACATAATAAACCCCACTGTGGGGTCAATCACATTGTGGTACCTCATAACCCCCACTGTTGGGTCAATCACATTGTGGTACATAATAAACCCCACTGTGGGGTCAATCACATTGTG
>JAVFBX010228495.1:0-11639 GCA_034783855.1 Mopalia kennerleyi | reverse complement strand
ACAACCATACCCCCCCCCCCCCCCCCCCCTCACACACACACACACGGACACACACCCAAAAAATTAACAATTAATTTATTGGTATTTGCTGTTACTCTGACTGGCCTCTGTGGGATTTTAGAATTCACTTTGATACGACGTAGGCATAATATTAGGCTTGTATCATTATTACAATAATTAACTATCATTTTACAATGCTGTAGTCCAACGCAGAGATTTACCCTAGACAAGGGTGTCAAACAGAAAACAATCGCTTTGGAGATTTGGTTCTGTTATTTCCACCAAGGAGGATAGAGGATAGCGGGTCCTCGTATCGAACAAATAACATTTCTCAACTTATTTAATGTCTTACTGGAGTCTGGGCTCATTTGCTTCAACATGCTCAAACAAACTATATGTATCCGTTTTATTTAAAGTTAAAAATTCAAACATTAAAATATGGATCAACTTAGTTTGGAATCAAATAGCTAAACCGATTTACTAAAGGTGGAGACAATCAAAGCAACAAAAGAAGTGTTTAAGATTCGTCTGGTATCATGGGTTAGATTATTAAATAAATATCTACGACTTCGCAGTAAAAAGAAACTTGATTGTTTCCTGTTTATTAAGACAGATATGGTACATGGTATTAAGTAAATAATTGTAAGTGTATTACTAATGATAATGGACATATTACAATTCAAATAACTGATTTATTTGCAAATTCAGGTCATTGGATTTGTCTAGTGGTATAACGATTATCAAGTTCATTTGGCAGTCATACGGCAAGAAGTGAAAAAGAAAGAAATCAAGGTTACGCTCGTGTTAAAGCAATATGGAAATAAGCCTTATCGGTGTTTGTGTTTAAACAGCGACAGAGAGAGTTAATACTCCTGGTAGATATGGATTTCGAGTCAATTCTTTATTTTCTTACGGAATACAAAGCTATGCAGGTGACAAAGTGTCTGAGGGTTCCAATACATAAAACCACTAATGTCCTCCTACATTTGATTTCAAGATTAATACCTACAAAATACAAACAATTGTTCCAACAACAATTTCTGATAGCCAGCTTATCTCAGAACATCTTGGACAATGAATGATCACACGACACGGATCAGCTGTAGGGGGAACAAATGTCACGAATAAATTGTCGTCGCTGTCCATAGTTAAGCTGCTAGAGAATATAAACTGTTCACATTATATTAGACTTATTGTTAAATGCTGCTTTATTGAACCCATTTAATTTTTCGTAAAGTATAGTTAAACACGCGCCAAATATATCTGGTTATCTATTCTGACTAGATGCTATGGTTGATATAGGGGACATCAAGCATGTACCAGAGAGTTTATTGTCTAAACTTATTTATTTATTTCTAACCTATTTATAATAAGAAATCAAAGTAGTTATTTCATAGCCAAAATGTATTTTCCGACATATAAATAGAGTTTCGATTTATGTTTTTCATCGACATATAGTTTGAATACCTAACTTTTAATCTAAGCGATAAGAAAATTTGGTTCAGTTTAAGCCCAAGGGGTCCTGTCAAGGATTGTCGACGGTCATACACGATTTCTATCTCAGACTAAATTTGAAATATCACTGTGATAAAAAATTACATTTAGTCACGATTAATATCAATCGGAGATCTTGCACGGAACTGCTAAATGCGAATATTTGTTTGTGTGATATATTACAAAAATGACTAGCCTACATGCATTTCTTGTTTTAAGTACAGAGTCTGCTATTTTAGATGATCGGTTTCTTGCATATCGATGTAATCTCTGGAATTATTTCAAAAGCAATTTTTGTTCGATCATTTCTTTACTTATTTTCATCATCATTAACAGAATGTGGCTATGCATGGTGTTTTGTCAAATTAACAAATGATCTGGGTTTTCTTCTTTTACGTGACTTCTGCAGATTGCATATGCTGTGATCGTGGCTGTAGACTTATACCAACTAATGCTGAGCTAAATTTAATTTTTTCTTAATATTTTTATCTTTGAAATCCTACGCCGCTTCGTTCGAAATAAGATTTATCAGTCACCTTATTGTTCCAACACACGTTGAAAGGTTACCTTCCTGGAGTAGTGACACCCCCGCTTCATTATGCCTATTAACAGAGAAACAGCTATAACCCCGTCCGTACTATTGGAGAGACAGAAAAGCAACCATGACCTTATTCCGACAAGCTGGAATACAACCAACCATATATTTGCCGAGTTTTAGTAAACATCCACTAACTTCTTACTCCGACAAGTTGAAAAACGGACAAAACAACCATAACCAGGCCATGTTAGCGGAGGGGTAGATAAACAACCATAACCAGGCCATGTTAGCGGAGGGGTAGATAAACAACCATAACCTGGCTCTGTTAGCGGAGGGGTAGATAAACAACCATAACCTCGTCCTGTTAGCAGTGAGACAAACAGCTATAAACTTCATCTTGCTAGCACATACGAACACATATTAAGTTCCTCCCGTTCGCAGAGAGACAGATAACCAGACACGACTTTGTCCTTTCAAATATTTAAGATGTTTGGTTTTCTACGAAATAATAACTGTTTCGCTTGGAATATACAGAGTAAAAGGCTTTGGAAAGAATAGACGATCGGTCGCTGTAAAGTTGGTCAAATTTGCATTGTATTAGATAACTTAGTGGTAGGAAAGAGTAAATCCATTCTACAATATATTACTTCCGTTGCTTTATTATAACTAGATCAAACAATACGAATAGTGTTTAAAATTCTGTCAATTTTTATACATTTTCAATTCTTTATAAAAATTAGATTTTATAATACACGCCGATCTGTTTAAGAAGCTTGATGGCAACATCGCCAGCAATGTTTTCAAACAAGTCCTTCATAGAGGTGACTGTGTAGAACTGTTGCCTAACAGTGGCAAAGACCACACAGTCAACCAATATGTGTTTGATGTCGTACCCAGAGCCACAAACCACACATTTTGGTTCCGATGTATCGTTATCAAGAAGGTGCTTTTTTGTGTCAAAAATAGGAAGTTGCCTCCCCTGGCATCGCGTGCTGCCATAACAACGCCATCAAGCTCGACTGAGATTTAAAACAGAGAAAAACGCCGTAGAAAAAGTCTTCAAAAACAAATCTTGTGATATTTTGATGACATAAATTATAGCGATTGTGAAGTGGACAATTCCCCATTTGTGCTGTAGGTTTGATAAAATTAAGAAAACAAACGTTGAAGCGGAGGCAGCCATGTTTGTTTGTTTTTATTATCGGAGATTTGGTAGATCAATCGCACGCTGGGGTGTAACTTGTGTTTACCCCCTTAGGAATTGAAATATCACAACACCATGCACAAGTTTGTGCACGAAATAATGAATTTATAAATTTAAAGTATATGCTGTTTTGGTGTTCGTTCGAGACTGATTTTAACTATTGGTATGTTTATGCAGTGCAAGTGTGTGAAGGGAGGTAGTCTGAACTGCGGTAAACAAAGTGGTCATTGTTGTCTCATTAAGGACGCTGAGCTGTGTTCCTTGTTATGTATAATTGCGCACGGCACATAACCAGTGGAGGGTTAGAATTGTCTACAGAAGTACAGGTGTTATAACTACCATGAGAGTGGGGTTACAAACTGGAGCAAAAACAAGATTAGGGGAGTGAGTAAAACCAGACGGACAACTGCTAATGTTATCTGCTTGAAAGTGTGTCTAAATTGTATGTGACCAGGATAGGAATATACCCATTGATAAATGTTGGGGCAGGAAGATTAACATTGACTTTCACGTGAATTTCTGGAATTAATTGTTTTTGTAGATTAGTTCCAACAATGATTAAAATGGGGCACACTGCTACAGTATTGAAATTCCATCCCCTGTTTCCATCTTAAGGATAACCACAATTGTAGTGTCATTTTATCTGCACAGCTTCATTTCCTTTGCGGATTCTATAGGGTTAATATGGTGATTGCTGACGAAAAAGAATACTGTTATCTCTCATAGCGATACGTGACTTTCCATTGAAATTCGGAATTTAGACGCGATAACATTGCATGTATGATATATTTCCAGGAATATGTAATCACGCAGGTACTTGAAGCTCGGATAATCTAGTTGAATCAATTTGCTTGATATGTATTCTTATCCACACAGAGTAACGAACACATAATAGTGTCAGTGATAAAGTAATTTTGCGAAGAATTGAATATAATTAAAGGAAACCAGTGTAAAGGCATTAACGTTCAGCCTTATATCACAGTTATGCAGCGTGAGAATGAGTTCTGATTAATTTAAATCTTTTAAACTGTCCAGGATCGTCGATGGTCATACAAGATTTATATCTCGGAATGAATTTCAAATATCACTGTAACCAAAAATAACATTTAGTCAAGTTACGTATCAATCGGAAAAATTACATTTGGTTTGATATGAATTGGAAAATCTTGCATAGAACTGCTCAATGCGAATATTTGTTTCTGTGATATATTACAAAAATGACTACACGCATTTCCCTTTTAAGCACAGGTTCTGCTTTTTCAAATGATTGGTTTCTTGCATATCTATTTACTGTCTGGAATTAATTTCAAAAACAATGTTTTTTCGATTATTTCTTTACTAATTTTGGTCTTCATTAACAGAATGTGGATATGCAATGTGTTTTGCCGAATGAACAAATGATCTGTTCTTTTCTCTTTAACGTGATTTCTGCAGATTCCATATGTTGGGATCGTAGCTGTAGGCTAAAACAAGTTATTGCTCAAACGCACGTTGAAATGTTACCATCTAGGAGGAGTGCCCCCTCTACACACCGCCTTTATTCTTACAAGCAGAAAAACAGACAAACAGCTATAACCCTGTCACACAGACAAATCACCAGGACTTTATTTCGGCAAGCTGAAAAACGGACAAAACAACCATAACCTCGCCCTGTTAGATGAGAGGCAAATAAACAGCCATAACCTCGTCCTTCTAGCATTCTTGTCGATCCTCTTTGTTCATTTGGTGAAATAGCCTCATCTATCTAATATATAACTTTTCGGTTGAACAAATTAAGTTCGCAACGAAAGGTTGATATGTGTTAAGCATCGCTATATATGTTTTCATAGTCTAATGTTGTTATACATTCTAGATATTAGAGTTCATTCGACAAATAATTCTGTTAGCGGAGAGACAAACAGCTATAAACTTCCTCTTGTTATCACAATCAAACACATATTAAGTTACTTCGGTTAGCAGACAGACAGATGAACAGACACAACTTTGTCCTTTAAAATATTTAAGACGTTTAGTTTTTTGAAGAAATGTTAACTGTTTCGCTTAGAAAATATACATAGTAAGGGATTTGGAAATAATAGACGATCGGTCGCTTTAAAGCTGGACAAATATGCATTGTCTTAGACAACTTAGTGGAAGAAGCGATTAAATCCATTCCACATATATATAACTTCCCTTGCTCCATTACAACTAGATCAAACAATACGATCGATGAGATGTGTGCTCGGAGAGTATATCGGTGAGAGGTATTTAAACCCAAGACCACTTATTTGTCTATAGTCTGGCTGGAATCTTTGACACCTGTTCTGGAATTAAACACTACATAAATACCATCGTCTGTTTGGTGTACCCTAAATCAACCAACTCGTCTACCTTGTGCTGTTTTCTTTGAAGTGGAAGGCGCCATTGTTAATGTGTACCGATATATAACACTCGTTACTAAATCTGTCGCACGTTTGATGGAGTTTGATGACCTTCTGTAATAGCAACACCTTCTATACCGCAAATCAGATATTAAACATGACTTTAATGCGTCGACAACTGTTTGAAAGGTATTTATAACAGTTAGGCTGTAAAATCGTGCTGAATTAGTACAAAATGGGCCTGTTTGGAAAATTTACTGCACAATCGTGTTGAATTTGTACAAAATTCTTATTTGGAACATTTGTTTCGAAAGAATTTGGAATCTGATGAATGGTTTAATACTTAGTCAGGGCCGGTTTTATCCGTAATGAATGTTTACGTCGTCTTTTTGGCATGTATATCTTATGACAAACACGTTATAGTTTAAGTTGAAGTGTGCACTTTGTATGACACTGGAAGTGTAAAATATCATTTAATAAGCGGATTCTTCTGGAAAGAGAAAGCACTATTGAGAAAAGTACGAATGTCCGTGGTGTAGCTAGGGTACTCTGTGCCCGAGACTAACACGAGTTTGTCCGTCTCTTATTTAGCTGCTACTCTCTTCTTCTATTTGTATTGGCCATTTTTTTTCAATGCGTTAATTTGGAAGCGTATAGCATGTCATTGGATGTGTTGGAAATAGAAACCAATAGCACTGCGTTTATATCGTAAATCTTCAATTATTCAGCAACCTTTTCAAATTTGGCCACCATCTTGTCTCCCTGAGCGGGAGGGGCCAAGAGATTATTAACGAAACTGTTGATTTTTTTTTGGGTCCATTCTCCTCATATAATAGGACGAAATGCTGCTTGTTAATAAACTCATATTGGGGCCTATGATCATATACATGAATAAATCATAATCTAGAATATAAATATTCTAAATATGACTGACAAAGCTATTGGTAAGACAATAGCTAATAGTCTATATAGACTCAGCTTTAGGACTTACATCGAAAAACTGGCCCTCTGGCTAAGTGCAGTTTGAAGTGTAGAAATACTGACTTTACTTAGCACTGGAGGAAAATTAATTTTCCAACATTTTGGAAACGCTTCACATCTTAAAAAATTGGTTATACTAGTGTCTATTTTCTTGGAATACTCTGCCGTCGTATCCGTGAAATACCCTTAAATACGGCGTAAAAAAAGTCAGTCAATCATTCGAAAAATTGAAAGTGGAAATTAAGTTTGCAGAATAAGGCACCAGTGGCCAACCTATTGCAGGTTGGATAAATTGACATGTAGACCTACTTACGCACATTAATAAAATTCAAATCGTATTGTCAGGGAAGTATTCAAGCGTTCGTTTGGTTTAGTTTGGTCTGGTTGAATTTTGGCGGATGTACAAGCGTCTATCGTTTTGTCAATGATGATGGCAATAGGGCAAGCTGCATAGATAGGCTTACAGGAAGGAGTATTGCAATTCACAAATTCGGGGATACACCCCCCGTCCCCCTAAATAAATAATAAAGGTTAAAAATAAAGAAGAAAAACTGCAACCCAGCTTTCCGTGCCTTCTATGCTGCGCCTTGGGTCGAATACATTTATACTCACGTGAGAGATTTCGCTGTAATTTCTTTTAGTCTTTCATATGGAGTGCAGGTGTAACGCAAAATTCTTTGATTATCGAAATTAGTTTCTCAGGGATTTGCTGTGAGTTCTGCAATGTTTACAATATCATGAATATTGCATGAAATTGCAAAGTCTTCATTACGAAATTTGTGCAAGCTAGAAATCAAATTATTTCGGGGTAACAAGTTACAGTTATCTGAACAGCATCCTGTTTCAAAAAAACATAGTTCTTACATTGAATTCACACAAAGAATGTATTAATTTCATCTTTTATATTTCATCTAAAAAAATAACGTCGAGCACTTGGGATAACACATAATTCTCCCAGGCATATAGGGCGTTGTCTTCAGGTTAATGTCTGAAATGTTAATGTTTCAAGTTTGATGTACTGTAAAAGCATTGGTTTGAGATAATACAATTGCACAACTGAAAAAGGGGAAATAACCAGTAACAGTGTTATTTAGCAAAACACGTTACCTATATCTTCCCGGGAAGGATAATAATTAAAACGAAGATATTGACAGCAATTCCTTACGACTATTAAGGTTCAGGCGGACTAGTTTCACTTTACACCGGACCAAGGCGTGTGATATAATATTCAAATGTATTACATTATTAAAATAGTCTTTATTTGATATGAAACTAAGTGGAGAGAGAAAATCCATTGAGAATAGAGCGAGCGTCATTTGTCTAACAGCGGTCATGGCAATTTTCACTCATTGATGGAGATTGTCCTGTATTTCAAAGACACACTATCGTTGCTAAAAACCTGAGCAGCTTTGATTTTCTGCCGTTGGTATTACAGTCACGGCCACAAGTTCTGTGAACTGTAGATATGGGTTGGACTCCAACTAAAGGTTTTAATGAAGATCAGTAACGCTGTACTGATTCACTCGACGACTGGAACAAAAAACATCGTCCATCCTCTTTGTTCATTTTGCGAAAAGACTCATTCATCTAACCTTTAAATTGTCGGGTTATTTTGAACAAAGTAAGTTCTCAATAAATGGTTGATTTGTGTTTCATCGCTTTCAATAGTATCCCGCCTGCTATTTGCCGTCAATGTTTATGTTCGCATAGTCTAACGTTGTCATATATTCTAGATATTTAAGGTCGCTCGAGAAATAATTAAAAATAATTTTTAAGTATTTCCATCACAATGGACAATATATTATCATTTTAGGCGAACTCTGGGACATTTTAATCAAATACAACCAACTATCGAAACGGTTGAGTAAATGTATGCCTATATATATATTACACTTTTAATAAAATAACTGAATGGGAGTAGAGGTACTACCGTACAACTGTTGCATCCCAATAAGACGAACTTTCAACTTAGATAGATTAACACCAGATTTGAGCTAGTATTGTCCGCGTCTAGTTTTAGTTCAGGAGCATGTCAACTTCAAAGAAAATAAATTGATTTGTTTGAGTTACTCGTGTTATACATTTGGTTTACTGTATCTGTGATAATCTAACACACTCTAACCAAACAACCTTTCAAATTACCCCGTGCCCTCAAACTTCTAACCCTTTTATCAGGATTTGTTGTAAATAATAGACACCTTTGAAGAATGAGTTTTGCCTACAGATATAAAGTCTCACATCATCCCTGGTAAACACCAGTTCAAACGATGTCGATACGTCTCATTAGCTTCGGTCATACGATATCTAAACATTATAATTAACTGTGTAAAACCATGTCACCACAGGCTCTTGAAATTCGTTTTGACGAACATCTCCAAAGCCGTCTTTTATCTTTGTACTAGAATTCACACTTGAACAGGAAAGCTTTTGGCAGATTGTTCAGCGTTACTTTACACTGTTCTGACGGCAAGCGAGTTAATAATGGCTTGATCTTGGGCTTCGACTCTATATAAGTGGAGGCTAGCAGAATTTTCTTGCTATTTCATTTTATATCCATGAACATAGCTGCCGATTTCAAAATGTTTAAAATCAGATAATCAGACCACACACAATTCTGTCCATCACAAAAAACTAACTACTCAAACCCCAGTCAAACAAACAAAACATTTTTGGGTCATGTCTACATTAAAAGATTTAGAGTCGATGTTTCAGGGGTTCCCGTCGAGAAAGGTTCGCATAATTAACCTGAATAAAAAGCCATGGTCATCCTGCTCTGAATCCGTGTAACACAGATGGCTTGGATATGTGGTAAGCTGGAAAATGTGCCTAATGAAATTTAAAAAGCCATCTTACATACAGAAATTGGAATCAGAGTAAATATTCACACACGTGTTAAAGAAATTGAATCTGTATATTTCCACTTAACTGTGTATTTGTTCTATAGTTTGTTGAATTTCTCTATCATAGCAATAAGGAATACATATAGCAGCATTGTGCCCTTTAATCAGTAAGAGGTAATAATGGTCCTCTTGTTTTTGTTTCCACATTCATGGCAGGTTTCAATTAAATGATGATAATAATAATCTGCATGCATTTATCTACAAGGACGCTATTTTCAAGCGGCTCTGTGTTAGTGCAAACATACACACGTTTTTCTAAAGCACGGCGGGCACATCTACGTCTCGATCAGTTCGCTACAGGCACGTCCACATCTAGATCAGTTCGCTACATAATTATCTGATTGTGGAATAAAACTTATTTTTTAGATATTGAAAAATGTATAGTTAGGAAAATAGAAATCATTTTAATCATAATTTAAAATGGAGATAACAGCTTTAGAATTGATAATAATTGTCAATGTGCTAACGCTATTATCAAAATTTATTATTATGTCTGTAATAGAATTGTGCAGTGGATACAAGGTTTTCCCGATAACACACTATTAAGGGTTTAATCCCCGGGTGTGACGTAGTGTTGTCTTCATTTGCTTTCACCATAAAACTCTGGGTAAACTAAGCTTTTACAGAGAACGTGTCATGTTGCTATCATGAAATACCATTTTTTGTCTTGTAACGTCGTTGTCAAAATAAAGCTACGTTCATTGAGTACTGTTGGTTAGTTATGAAAATCAGATACGTACGACGACGTTCTTTTACTAATTGTTAAAGAATTGGGTATCTGTAGTTTATCCATTACAAATATCCTATAGGATCTTTGTTTTCGATTTTTAATGAAATCTTATAGGATTTTTGTTTGGTATCCTATAGGATTTTATAATCATTTTTCTGTGAGTGATGGGCTTGTCTCATACCCTATTAAAATGACATCGGATAGTTGTTTATACAATGTTACAACTCTAATGATATATTTGTCGAAAGAAGAACTAGGGGACATCAACATTTTAGCAATGAAACTAAAAATTAGAAGAGCAAAAGCTACCATTCCTTCACAATCTAGACATGGTCGTACTTAATTAATTGTTAACATTGATACATCAGGGGTTGTTTTTCTGCCGAAGTCGGAAAACGTCTAATCAGAGAATTACGTGAACGATACGAGATTAAGCTTAAAGTCCTGAGTTATATTGATAGATACTGAAAAATGGAAGATGGACTTGAATCTTTTTGAGAAACTTTCTGAACGCTGTGTCTAGGTGTCGTTAACTAAGAAGCCACATTGTTTCCCAAAAATGAAAGCAGATAGTTGTTGACAGTAAGGGACTGTATCCAGTTATCGTGGGTATATATTTGTATCATTAAACACCGCTGACCCCTGCTTATTATAGTCCAGTCATAAACAAACCATGGGCGAATATTTCGCGCCGTTTGGCGACTTTTGTCATAAAACTACACAGATATTAAGCCGTAGTTTTACTGATTGTGAAATTGACAGCTAAGGCATATGAACATCAAAAACTGAGTTGTACTATATCGATCACAATAAGTCAAAAGCCGCTGGTTATTCTTTGCCTGTATATCCTTCACGGCGTGCGTTTTACACTTATCATACCTGTCCCGGCTTTATCATCAAATAAACTATAATATGATTATATTTATAATATGCGCCACCAAACTACATGTAAATTCATGACTGCTTTATTTTCTATTTTTATATTGAAAATAAATTTCACTCAACATATTATATGTTTAATTAAGGATCTTAGGACATATTGTAGTAAAGTATGTATATTCATCTATATAGGCGTAACTCCCTCATAAAGAGTCTCAAGCAAGTCATGGTTTCCCATAGTAATTCTACCCCCAATGAAGATGGCATCTATTACATTATTTTAAAACGACTTCCAGATCAATGTTTATATATTTTATTATTGTTATACAATACTGTTTGGCGCACTATGCACCTGCCATCTGCCTGGACAAAATCCATTGTGACCCTAGTATTAAAACCTGGAAAGAACGCTTCTGACCCATCATCTTATCGACCCATAGCCTTAACATCTTGCTTTTGTAAGTTGATGGAAAAAAGGTAAATGCCCGACTTATTTGGTACCTTGATAAGAATAATATAATTTCTCCATTCCAAAGTGGCTTCCGAAAATTTC
>JAVFBX010228484.1:0-10958 GCA_034783855.1 Mopalia kennerleyi | reverse complement strand
ATTACTGCCAGTAGACCTATCTCTGGCTTAGAACACCGTGTTGTCTAAAACACAGCTGTGATGAGTGAACATAACATGAACAATTAAACAATACTTGATTAGACACAAAACAGAAAATCAATTCATGTATCTGTCCCCTCTTTTACCCTTCCCTTCAAAATATCTTAACAATGTGGGCGTCAAGATCCATTCATGGATCTCTTGTTTAGTTAACCGTAACCATAATCCGTCAGTTCGTGACGCTCTTTCGGCCGATCGATGTGTCGGTCCGACTGTCTGTCCATCGGTCAGTCTGTACGTCTGTCGGTGGTCGGTCGATTGGTCACATGGTCGGTCCATCTGTCTGCACGTTGGTCGGTCTGTCTGTCCATTGTGTGAAAAAGACGCTTATACAGAGACACCTGCTTTAACCTTGGCTCGCGAAGATTGTCTGTATGTGAGGACTATTGAATTTCTCCAAAATTCAGTGCTTAAGTTCAAATTTGTGTTATAGGTTTCCCCTTTTGTGAAGATGCGATTGCATTCATGAATCCCCCAAAATCCACATGCAAATATCACTGTTATTGCTCATTTGACAACTTTCCCACGTATAAATGCTGTAAACATAATAGCCCGAACACAAATTCACAAACTTGAATTATATTTCCTCCTCGTTGGGTTGAAGAAAATATTTTACCAAAATATAATTTGCAAATATGTCGGCCAATTATCCATTTATTCTTTACACAAATATATCTTGTGAATTCATAACTTGTAACTTAGTTGACCATGCAGTTGTCCATTCTGATTCAAGGCAAGTCAATAATGAGAGTGGGTGAAGTGTGATCGAAAAAAGGAAATGTCCAGGGTAGTCAATTAACTCAATGAGAGTATTGGGTAGAATAGGAAGGGCAACTCAGGTCGCATTTGCTATAACATAATGAGGAAGGCTTTATTTACTACATAAATAGTAGCAGGGTGCCGTTTTGGCACCCGGCTACTATTTATGAAATAACATTCTACTACATACAAAGAAGGATTACACGTTATTTAGTACTAAGGAGCGGCACCTAAGTACATGATAATAAGGACTGTACGTAAGTTACAGAGGGCGCTGTGCTGTGATGCACATCCGGGCATATGACACATGATTTGCTATAACCTCATAAGGAAGGGTTGTTTCTTGCAGTGGGAAGCGGATGGGTAACAGGGCATATTTAAATATCCTAGCATATGGGTATTTAAGCTCGTTGTGTTCGGGTGCCCTACGGTGTGTATGTGTATATGGTGTTGGTGTTGTTGCATGACATGACGAAAAACAATGAAATTATAGAGGGCGCTGTACTGCGATGTTCATCCGGGCATTTGAGCCCATGTACTGGGAAGTGGATGGGTAACAGGGCATTTTTAAATATCCTGCAATATGGGCATATAGACTCCGTACTACATCAACAGATCGGTTCATTAAACGTAAATAACCATGCTTCCATATTTTTTTTAAATTGTTTTTTATGTAAACATTACACCCAAAACACCAAAACATCAGCGATATCCTTCCAAGCGGTATGGCTCAAACCACACAGCAAAATGTACTTTGTACAGCCAGTCGACCAGGGGAACATATCCCGTACCTTTCACAGCGCCTTGGACGAAGTAATAATTTTTACACTCCGATGTCGAAACACATTTAGGCTAGATTCCAGCAACTTCACCTCATCAAGAATCATCTCAAATTCGACCGAATTAGTGATTAAGGCTACTATTTCATTTTAAGAGTTTAAATTGTCATCATCTAATTACTGTATTGTTCCAATTTAATTATAAAGATTAACTGAATTTTGTTAACGTTCATTGGAGTATGACAGACAAAACCGAGGTGCAAACTTTTGTATGAACCGCTACGCAGATCCTGAAAATAATTTGACCATTTTACCCAGTATTAAATCAATAGCGGTATAGTTTATTCTTATGAGGACTGTGTGCTCCAACAGACAATATCCATTATTAGATCACACTTATAAGCACACACACACACGCGCGCACGCACACACACGCATGGCATAAAGGTTCTGGACAAACTACGTTCACAAATAATGTTCTTGGACACAAATTGTCCTGGTTTACAAGCTAAAATCGGGCAGCTCTCAAAAACATCCATAGAGGATGAAATATGTATCAAACTCGCGGAAATCAGCGCAATAGACAACGGATTTACGGACATCAAGAAATCCCTTAATGGCGCCAAACACGATGCAAAACGTTATTAACTTAATATCTCACTCCAGGCCTGGCGAGACGCAAATCCCAAAACACTGGTCAAGTTTGACATAGCAACGGCAGAGCCAGCCAGAGACAAGAACGGACGATGTATCAAGGTCAAAGTAGGTCAGTATTAAAAGGTCAAATGTCAGCAATAAACTCTCACCCACGTCATTCATCCAGGGTATCTTTTAAGGAACTAGCCATGGTACCACGAAGACTAAATTCAGTTTTCACAGAGCTTCGGAATCGTCAATATCCTATAGGCCTATTTTGATAAAAGAATAACATTTTCTCACAACAAGTACGGATGTTTATGTAAACATTACCCCAACTAGATTAAGTCCAACCACCACATAATCGTAATCCAATAATCCAACACTATAGTCTTAAGCTTCATTTGCGGGTGAAAAGTTCATGCTCTTTACGAATTAGCATTGAAAGAAAGAAAGAAAGGGAGAATTCGCCGATTGACCGAACGAGTTTGATTGATTGATTGATTTATTGCCGTGCATAAAGGGAAAGACAACTGTTTTTCGACCTAAATCATTTTTATTGCATATTTTCAAAGACAAACATTAGTGTTGCACTCGCATTTGAGTAAGCATAGCCGTTAATTACTTCATTTAACAGGCGAGACTGACGTCATTGTTCGAAAACACGGTCGGTCATCAGTGGGGAACAGCCACGACTAGATGATATAACTACCATAGTTTGGAACAATGACGTCAGCTCCGCTCTTTACATCAACTAATTAACAGCTATGCTAATTCGAATGTAAGTGCAATACAGATGGTTGGCGTAGGTCGAAAAACAGTTGTCTTTCCCTTAAATGGTATTTCGCTAATATGCTGGCGGTGTATTCCAACAATAATTGACACCAGCACAACCAAGGTGTGAAGCATTTCCATAATGTTGGAAAGTTCATTTTCCCCCAGTGCTAAGTAAAGGCAGCATTGTCATGCACTCTTCAAACAAACTGCCCTAGCTAAGCCAGAGAACTGAACGAGTTCTGAAATTTGTAAGGAGAAAAGATCACACTGGATTAGGATTAAGAGGGGATTGGCTATTGAATTAGAAATGACCCCTGGTGCATAATTTTTCTAAAAAAAAGAGCGGAAATTCACCATGCGAGTTCTTTTGTTTCTCTTCCATGAAAGTTAGGATGCTGATGTACCGTTGGCCAGTTTATATATTACTTTCATTCGGATTTCGATCGGCACATTTATTGATTGATTTATTCATGTCTGTCTACATTTATAAATATTTAGGACAGGTTCATTGTTTCTGAATCTTTATAGACTATTTCGATTTATGATTGTATTCCTGTTGTCACCAAAAAACCGCTGTTAATATATTTTAAACTAAATGGATATCACCAGCAAATATCGAACTTTGTCTTTTGGTGACAATACATAGTTCGAAATGCTTTTAATCGTGTTGCAGTTGGAATTGAGAAAACATGGCCGTTATTTAGCTAATTTCCTACACATGAGGCTGATTTAATTTATATTTTGGTTGTAAATTGCTTGTCTAGTCTGTTAGGGTAACTCAAATAAAGCTTGCAAAAATTTATTTATAAATATGTTTTATTCAACTGTAGTGTTAATTGTGTGTATATTCTGTAATGCAGGCGAACCTGGTTTGTTACTGTCTGCCTTTCCTGAGTATATCAAACCAGATGTTATTTACATCGGGGACAGGGGCTTAACGGAAAAGAAACTGGTCCGGAATGTTCTGAAGGAGGGGGACTTGTTTTTCAACTACGGAGATCTTCTCTACATGGACAAAGATTATTTTCTATACTTTGCTGATCGTATTGGGGATACTTTCAGGTATGAGGAGTTTATGTGACGCCCAGGTGACACATTCAGGTGTCCGGGTTCTTGTGATACAAAGGGAATTCTTACAGTGAGGGAGTTCGTGGGATACACAGGGAATTCTTACAGGTGTTGTAGTTTGTGGGATACACAGGGATTACTTACAGGTGTTGGAGTTCCTGGGATACACAGGGTCCAACACACTGACTCTACACCATATACTTTTTAAATTTATTTCCAAAAAGATGGATTGGATTGTCGTACATCTCATGGCGACCTATATTAAAGGCTCTCCGATGAAGGTCTTAGGGAGATATATCTTATAGTACGGAAAGAAACTAAGGGACATTCCAAACTATTCACATCTGCTTCTGCCAAGCTAATGACTGATAGTCTGTGTGTTTGTCATGCAGCACCAGAAACCAATAACCTTGATTTATCATTAGACATTCAAACCTGATCTGTTACCTGCATCAAATGATTTTTGCTTCAGATGGAAAGGTGAAAACGTGTCTACACTAGAGGTGGCTAATACCCTTACTGCGCTAGAGTTTATTCTCGACGCTAATGTGTATGGCGTGGTCGTACCAGGTATGTTTAATGTGTGTGGTATAAGTTATGGTATCCGGTATATGTCTAATGTGTATGGCGTGGCCGTACCAGGTATGTCTAATGTGTGTGGTATAAGTTATGATATCCGGTATATGTCTAATGTGTATTGCGGGGCCGTATCAGGTATGTCTAATGTGTGTGGTATAAATTATATGGTATCCGGTATATGTCTAATGTGTATGGCGTGGCCGTACCAGGTATGTCTAATAAGTGGTATAAGTTATGATATCCGGTATATGTCTAATGTGTATGGTGTGGCCGTATCAGGTATGTCTTATGTGTGGTATAAGTTATGATATCCGGTATATGTCTAATGTGTATGGCGTGGCCGTATTAGCCTATCAGGTATGTCTAATGTGTGGTATAAGTTATGATATCCGGTATATGTCAGGTACGGGTATATATCTAATGTGTATGTCATGACGATGACGGTATCACGGATTTAGTAGTATAGATTATTGGAGATTCCAACTATTCGCTGCGTTTTCAATGGTGGACTTCTCAACAGACAAAACGCTGCAAGTATGGGTAATCCCTTGAAAGGTCAATTGCAACGTGAGAATGCCCCTTTGTTATAGAGTAAAATGGTATCCAGTATGTCACATTTGTGACAGTGAGGTGTGATGGTACAGGTAAAACGTATGTTGTGTGGTGGTCCAAGTTTAGACGTATGTGGTGTTATGGTACCAGCTATTGCCTTTGTTGTGTCGAGGTCTCGGGTAAACGTGTGTGGTTTGATGGTACCAGGCAACACGTGTGTGGTGTGGTGTGGTGGTATCAGGTAAAAAGTATGTGGTCTGGTGGTATCAGGTAAAACGTGTGTAGCGTGATGGTGCCAGGTAAACCGTGTGTGACGTGATGATACCAGGTAACACGTATGTGGTGTGACGTACCAGATAAAACGTGTTTGGTGTGATGGTGCCAGGTAAAACGTGTGTGGTGTGATTAAACCAGGTAACACGTATGTGATTATACAAGGTAATATGTGTTTGATGTAATCTTTATTGATATTGAAGGTCATGACGGAAGAGCTGGAATGGCTTCCCTCGTGTTGAAGGATGGCAGCACAGATCTCACAGACGAAAGATGTGGGATTATGTTCAAACACTGTGAAGATAATCTTCCTAAATATGCCAGGCCTTTGTTCCTGAGAATACAGGAGAGTATGGTTCTCACTACAACTCACAAGCAGAGGAAAGTCGAGTTGGCAAAGGAAGGTTTTGACCCCACAACAATCGCCGATGTCATGTACTATATGGACCCCAAAGCCCAAACTTACGTACTCATAAACAGGGCTCTGTATCAACATATCATAGTTGGACATTCCAAGCTGTGATTTACAATCAATCAGCTATTATATATGCGACTTGGTGTAAAAATAAAACAGTGTAAATTCCATGTAATTCCTTCCCATAATAAAATGGTCACCCCGGCTATTAAAGGGGTTTGCCGGGTTTCCATTCGTTTCAGTAAATTATACTACCTGTTAAAGGTTATTTCGCCCGGTGAAGTGTTTCCCTGGTTTAGTTTTTCTCAAAAAGAAAAGTGTTTTCCGCCCAGGTTAGGTTTTTTTCCCCCAGGTGCGTGCTTACCTATACAGGTTAAGTGTTTTCTGCATAAGTTCAGTGTTTCCTGTCCAGTTTTAGTGTTTTCTGCCCAGTATTAGTGTTTTGTCAGATACGTGTTTACATACAGGTTAAGTATTGTCTGCCCAGGTTACGTGTTCCACCATGTACGTGTTTACCTACAGGTTAAGTGTTTTCTGTCTAGATTAAGTGTTTTCTGCCCAAGTTAAGTGTTCCGCCAGATACGTCTTTACCTACAGCCTGGCTACAGGTTAAGTATTTTCTGCCTAGAATAAGTGGCCCCCAGATACGTGTTTACCTACAGGTTAAGTGTTTTCTGTCCAGGTTAAGTGTTTTCTGCGCAGGTTAAGTGTTTTGTGTCCAGGTTGAGTGTTTTCTGCGCAGGTTAAGTGTTCCCCCAATTTATGATTTTCTTGAACACACCGATAGTGAATCTGTCCGTTAATATTCCCAAAGAGAGGTGTTGAGTGTGATTAATCTCGGTAACATCTTCACCAACAAGAGTTTTTATATTGCTGTAGCTACTTTACATGACAACCTCTGATGGACGGAACCGGTATAACCAGAATCCTCGAAAATGATTCGATGTCTGTGAGCTTTTAGACACCCAATCAGAGGGCGTGTTATACGATAAGGCTGTGCTGATTAAGAAATACGGCGATTGTCAATAACGAAAACTGTTGGTAAGTTGTAGGCCCATTAATGTTTGGATGGATCTATAATTGTAACTGGGGGCGGGGGTGGGAAACTTACTCGAACTTTGATCAATTTATTGGCCAGCGGGCGTAGATATAGATTGCAGTCTAATAAAAATCAGATCTCAAAAAATGATCCCCGTGTTTTGCTTGTCGCTATATTGAGGTCTAATGCAATCACCCCACCTACAATGTCGATTGGTTTCTTAAATTGACCACTCACAGAGCTGCTTCTCAATTCTGGTTTTTAAAAGCCGAAGATTTCCGCCGACGACCGAAGTTTCCCGACTGCGTATTTTTACATGACCATCGGATACATGCACGCACAATCAACAAACACCATTCAAAAAATAAATTTTGAGCGGAATGTGATTTCCCCCTGTTTATATGCGGCTTACAACATTAACACAGATGAAAATCGTACAACTTCTGCTTGTTTTGGCTGAATTCGTCGTTTACCACGACCCTGCGTTATCTGTGTTTTTATGGGACAACTGAAACTGTGACCTTTCGTGAACCCCATTAACCATAAGCTTGAACAGCATTAGTAGAGTGATTGCCTTAGATCTCAATATAGCGACATGCAAAACACGGGGAGCATTTTTGAGATCTGATTTGAATTAGATTTATATAGATTGTTGCTATAGCAGCTCGGTCATCCAAGAGTTTAGTGTAGAGTGGCTCAGAATAAAACTCTTGGTTAGCGAAGATGTCTCCGTCGTGGTAGCCCCACAACCACTATAACGCAAACGGTACACCTGATTGTGTTGGGTTTTTTTTGCCTGCGGAATTGAACTGGAGGTTAAGACTCGCGGGTAAGGCTCGCTGGTTAGACACGCGGATTACACTCGCGGGTAAGATTAAAATCCAGGTGCCTTTCCTGCAAAATGTAGATTGCGACAACCTGTGTCATCCTCCCACATTAATATTTAATACTATCCCTCAACCGGTATTGTACTTAATTTGGGCTCTATCATCAAGAAGGTATATATATATTTTAATCAAAGAATTTTGTCTCTCGTGATTTATGCAATATTTTTAATCAAGGATTTTATGTCAATAGTAAGTTACATTCAGATTACATTTATATCTCATAATTGGAAAATATTTATTGAAACTTTTGTTTTGTCGAGTATACTATCTACTTTTGGTTAAGTTTCTTGACTATTGGTAAGTTGTTAACCACAAAAACATGGTAACAAATACAGCATACATGTAAGTAACCTATGTACCTTCAAAGCAGCGCGTGATATTATCTAATCCAATACTTATATTTATAACCCTTTCAGCTATCTCCTAATGACGGTTGTGGTGCTAAATGCATGTACAGTTGATATTTTAAATCGTGTTGTCCATCTTGTTAAAGTTTCAATAGATGTAGGAGTTTTGAGAGAGAATTTGTTATTAAATCTATGCGATACTGCAGTAAGACATTGTCCTGATTTGTTCTCTTGCCATATCTGCGGTGTTACACTACCCAGAAAAGCCCTCCGGGTATCTCCCTTGACCACGCATCGATGTCCTTGTACATTCGAAAAACAGACGACAAGCACCACAAACAAAGCGTAGTGGGTCGATCGCGCCTCCTCTTCGCTTGTACCTGAACCATGCACGGACTCGTCGTCACAAAAATCTACAAAGTGATGCAGTATACCGACCCAGTACGTGCTTCAAACCGTTTGCCAACCATGTGAATCAAGCCCACCGAGAAGGGGATACCGACCGGCCAAGAAAGTCATTGGTGAAACCATGATTTAAGCGGTTAGGTAACTTCGCCTATGGGAAAACCATCACCAACCTCGACACACACACACCTTTGCTCATACCTGCGACACTAAGACGGCTCGAAAACGAATCAATTCACCATATTTTCAAGAGACGTGTGTTATCGACGACGAGTCTGCACCTACAAGAAGACCATCCGCTACCTTTACAAATCGGGTGCATGGTCTACCAATACGGCAAACAACGCAGGTGGGAGTTGTTCTATTATGACTTTAAGGATAAGTTCCTCGGCCGCAGTGACAGGGAGTAGTGTGAATTGGATACGGATTCCGGATACATACAGTAGTTCACCCCGATTGGGAATCCCTGGTCAAACCGGAACAGCGTCAAACGCATAGAATCCGAGCGCGACCAATGGCTATCACGGCGTGACCACTACATCTTTGACAAAAGAACAGGGTTATTTCTGGAAGAGTGGAGCGGCGAGAATATGTCATCGCTTTGTTCGAAGATCTACTATTGCTCCGGGACCGGGGTTGATAAATTCTTCAGCAAAGTTGTGAGCCGTACCAACGTGACCATGGACATATACCGGGACGTGCTACAGACCCGGAGTGCCTTAGGAACCCTCCAGAGAACGAGATGCGCTGATACGCCCAACAAAAGGCAGACACACCACCACGACCTACGACCTTCTGCCACCACCAGCGAGCTTCTACTACCACAACCAGCGACCTTCTAAAAAGGACCGTTGGTATAACCATAGTGGTGGTAAAGATCGCTGAAGAGTGTTGACCTGGAAGAAGAAGAGAGTCGCTGGGCGTGGTGGTAGAAGGTCGCTGGTGGTGGTAGAAGGTCGCTGGTGGTAGTGGTAGAATGTCACTGGTAGTGAGGCCATAAGCCTTGCGAGAGGATCATTATATCTCATGGCTATTACAACGTATGTGAACTGAACAACAGTATATTCCAAACCCATGAAGCCTCATTAAAATTAGATTCGCCAACCGGGTGCCTGAAGATCACCACCTCTACCGAGAAAATCACAATTTCAAAGGGCCTCGGGTCGACACTAGGATTCGTGTCTAACAGCAGGTCAGCTCGATATGACTGTATGAAGCTTGCTACGCACTCGCTTTGCGAGATAAGCCTGCTGTCACAGCGCTAGATTTGCCTGCAAGGGAAACTCGATTAGCCGAATATAATAAAAAATTGGCGATCCATCGCGAAGTGTTTGATCACCTCAGCGAACTGAGCACTTCGAATAACTTGCACAACGGGGCTCCAAACACTTTAGTGCGCCCCGTGTTAGTAGGTAACGAGCGGTGTGGCGGCGGCCGGACAGTCTGCTTTCCTACCTTTCAGTATAAAAAAAACTGGCGGCAGATCTTATTCTCCAAATAACTGTTCAAGTTTTAGACGAACAAGGGGGTAAGGTGCATACCAACTACTTGAGCGCGGTGTTACATTTGCGGGCTATATAGGCAACATGGTTGATGCTGGAGGGCCTGGGACAGTCGACATCAAATGCTGGTCTTGTAAACCTAGGAGACACTGAGGGATTTGGAGAGGCTTGAAAAGAAAACATGCCTTCCAACTGTCTGGTGAAGTATACAAGCGAGTTGAAATGCCTGCGCCCCAGCAGAACGAGGTCCCTGTGGGAACTCTTACCGCCAACCGAAATTATAAGGTCCACTAAATTGGTCAAGAGTAGTAGCCAGCGAATGATACAATCAATGTGCTGGGTGACTGGCACCTGGAGATAAAACCTCCCCTGCCCTACTTACATTTAGAAAAAACCTCGCCGTCAGAAAGATCCAGAACAAGGGCCAGCTATTGGCTGCATACCTATGTTCCGGGGCGGAAGAAAAACATTATCGTCGAGGACAATCCCTTGCATTAATATGTCCTGGGAACGCAAGGGACGCGTTCTGGCACATTAAACCTTATCAGTGAATTGTGTCAAGTGTCACTATTGTCATTGAAGCGGTCCTTGGAGATCGCCCAGACGACTTTGTTCCTCTCGTGGATTGTTTGAAATTTAGATGGAGCTCTAAACCCACAAATCAACTTGTGCACATCTACATTCGCATACCCGATAGGACGGGGGCAATCATACATTTTAGCCCGTCAGGCGACACCCACCAGATCGCAAAAATTGGGTTGTTCTTTGAAACCCTAAATCTTGGTCCTATTAAACTTTGTCGTCTATATAACAGCACGCACAGCACAACGAGTTCATATATGAACACAGTGATAGATAACCCTACACCATTATGCGGGGG
>JAVFBX010228473.1:0-10958 GCA_034783855.1 Mopalia kennerleyi | reverse complement strand
CAGCCATAATATGTCAGTAAGGAAAGACATCTTATTCATAAACGAATGTGGTGCGTGGGTGTTGCACTCACAGCCATAATATGTCAGTAAGGAAAGACATCTTATTCATAAACGAATGTGGTGCGTGGGTGTTGCACTCACAGCCATTATATGTCTTTAAGGAAAGACATCTTATTCATAAACGAATGTACATGTAATTTATGATTACACCAGGTAAATATAAGAAATAAATAAACAAGTAAAGCGGATACTTTGGACTGGTATATTATGACACTGACGTTGTGATGCTCACCCAAACACCTTCTTCAGATTGAACAATTATTTTTACATGATAACAGCTATATATACATTATGGCAAATGTACAACTTGTCAGTCTGTGAGTAAAACTTAAAACAAGAAAGACGGCTATACTGCTATACCATGCTATATCTTATATACATATGTAATTTACCGTAAACTCTGGTTTCTGTTTCTAAATATTTAACGAAAAGATTCCTGGCGTGAATAATAGCTTGTCCTGCGTACCATTTTGTTGATTTTACAATACATCGGTTTCGATTAACTTCGTTCTTCAAAGCACCACTGTTTGGTTGGAGCGTCGCGGTTGCCCTGGTGGTCCCAGAGCTAAGGGATGACACTTATCTTATTTGTTTTCGCAGCTTTTGGTGATAAATGTACATAATTTGTCTTATATTTTGCGTCCTATGCTCGTCCTGTATAAAGTTGTCATTATTTGCGGACGTGCACTTTCAGGGAACTTTTTCAGAATGGCCCTGAGCTATTGACGGGATCGAATCCGTCTGTCGACCACCATGTAAATGAAGGAGCCACACAATGTGGCTCCGGCAATCGCGGATGAGGTTTTCCACCGTAAAAAAGCAAGGAGCATTGTGTAGTGGACAAACATTCGTCATACAACTGAAATATCATTGAGTACAACGTTAAACCCCAATGAAACAAACAAACAACATTTTTTTGAAACACCTTCACATATAACAAGGGCTCAGAAAAACAAAACGGACAACATGAGGCAGTTTAACCAGCCCATGTAAAACAATAAGTTGAGGAAAACATTGAAACTTTGGTGAAACAGTTGGCTGGGGGCTTGGATAGGTCTCTGTTTGATGATGAGTTCCATGATGATGACGCCTGTTAAGGTAGCGACAACCCAGGCCAAGGCACTTTTGATTAAGTTGCTACTCCAACTTAAACGTCTAAGAATGCATTTATTGAGGACATACATGTATTACGTAAGAACCCTCTACCTGGTTTATTTCTCTGTGTTATTGCGAAAGTACAAACTAGAACTGTTCTGCGAAAACAGATACCCCCCGCGGTATGTGTTATAAAGTGTGTTGCTGTTCCTTTTAAATGGACAGCTATTACAAAGTCCACTCGGGGAATACTTAAAATTGTAAGCATAACTCTACATGCAGTGTGAGTATTTTAATGGAGCTTTACATGTAAACCTACAAGTACATGTATAAGGTGTAAAATAAAACACACGCATGATTAAAGTTTTTTTCATATAGGCAGAGGAACAGACAGGCAGTTAAAAAAAATTGGTAAATGTGGAAGTACAGTATAGCAGGTTGGACGTATTGTACCTACATGTACATTAAGACAATATATGCACAAATTAAAGTGCAAACTTTGATAAATTGTACCCATCTTTAATATTACAGCATTACAGAGTCTCATAATTACGTCTTGCCCATTTTCACCCATTGGGTAACAGGCACACAACTTTTCACTTACATAGCATTCAAACTGAAGAAGAATAACGCCAGCCAATATTTGCCCTATGTTACAACATGAAAGGGCAACAACTCTGGGAGTCTCATAATTTACATTTTGCACAACTTCACCCCATGTGTTACATGTACACAAGTTTTCACTAACATAGAATACAAACTGAAGAAGAATAAGGCCGGACAATATTGGCCCTACACTATAGGCTTGTTAAAGGGCGATAACTCTGGGAAAAAATGATCGACAGAGCCTCATAATTACATCTTGCACAACTTCACCCCATGTGTAACATGCACTCAAGTTTTCACTAGCATAGAATACAAACTGAAGAATAATAAGGCCGGACAACATATGCCCTATGTAACGGCACTATAGGTTTGTTAAAGCGCAATAACTAAGGGAAAAAATGATCGACGGAACTTATAATTCCATCTTGCACAACTTCGCCCCATGTGTAACATGTACACAAGTTGTCACTAGCATAGAATACAAACTGATGATGAAATAAGGCCGGACAATATTGGCCCTATGTAAAAACACTATAGGATTGTTAAAGGGTAATAACTCAGGAAAAAAATGATCGAAGGAACTTTATAATTACATCTTGCACAACTTCACCACCTGGGTAACATGCGCATAAATTTTCACGAACATAGAGTAAAAACTGTAGCAGAAGAAGGCCGGACAAAATTGTGTATACAGACGGACGGACAGACGGACAAGCCGATTCCAGTATACTTCGTTGCGGGGGTATAATAAGACACCTGTAGCTCCCAATGAATGAATGATAAATGAATGGATGGATGGATGGACGGATGGACGGATGAATCAATCAGTCAGTTGACAAATCGACCGACCGACCGACAGAACGACCAACCAACCAACCAACCAACCAACCAACCAACCAACAAACCAAACCAACCAATCAATCAATCAATCAATCAATCAATCAATCAATCAATCAATCAATCAATCAGCCCATCAATCAATGTACAACAGAGAAGTGTGTACTTCTAACTTCGCGGGCTCTCCGAATGTCATTGATTAATAAGTCCGCGTTGGAAAGAAACCAAACTGTGTCAATTCGTAATTCAATTTCTATCTGTTGAACGATCTCCTCTAAAGTAATAACCCGTCCGTGTGAGTTGAGCGACAGCTATTAATAGTTTCAATCAATGTAAAAGCGCACCAATTCTTCTTGCAATTGTTTTTGCGTTCCGGTTGATTTAGGTGTCTTTGTTTGTGTTCGCTTTCAAGATCCGCTCTTGTCCATAGAGTGGTAGTTATTTTATAGAATTATCCTGTTAACATTTGGCATCGTGCGTGTTATTTATTTTTCCATCTGAAGTGTTACTTAGAATTGTCATCAACAAAAATATAACGCGCTTTTCCATTTGACTAGTAAATCATCCAGTCTTGAGAACTGGACAGTCTCTTTATAATACCTGGCCCTGCTTTTGTTGATCAGAATTTCTTATTTAATTTTGTTTATCTATGCGAAGAAATATTAAACGGATTAAATCCCAATCACAGGCCATCGGTCAGCATTATTGTGAGAGAAAAACTGGGTAATAAATTTAACCAGAAAACCCATGACCTCGCGTTGCTGTCATACCAACCTACATACGTTCCGCTGGAATCGAACCCGTGGCTCAGGATGTGAGGGGGATATGTGGACCAGAATTGTATACACTTTCTAGAGCACTCCAACGCGGAGGTCACCTTAACACATAATTCCAAGGAAACTGCTATTATCACAAAACAGATCAGCATCTGAACACAACTTATCTTTATATATAGACGCCTATAGACAGACCATGCGACATAACGGTGCTTAGTCGTATTCTGACCTACCCTCGATCAGATACTGGATTTCTATTGGCACATGTACCTACATTCGCTGGAACTCTAGCCTTTCAACCTTGCTCTACCGCACAATAGTCACATGTATTTGGTCGACCCAGATAACGCGAAAACTGTTTAGAATATGCCAAGGTTAATACATCCACCTCTTAACGTTGACTCACAAAGATTAAATCAGATCTATGATTCGGGATTGCTTCGGGAAAATAATGAGTTTTTCGCTATTAAATACAATTGTGTTTATTTACAAAAAACACTTGTGCTTTTCTCTCTGACACATCGCATCTAAATGGAGAGTTGATGTTTTCTATAGAGCAATATTAATCAAATAAGAGTGACAAATGTGTATTTTACGGTTAACCGATACCGCCATAGACTTAACGGGTGGAGCAATCTGGTTAGTTAGAGCTGTTACTTTATTTAATAATTCACCGTGTTCAGTACCTTACTTCCCCTAATAATTCCTCCAAATAGAATGTTATATTAAATCATTGGTAGATAAATCACAAATCAGGCTACAGTACATACGCAAATACTCCATGCAATGACAGGACGGTATTGGCAGGATTTCCCCCTTAAGTGACGGCCGTGTCATGCTATGGTGCATGTCAGGACATCCTTAAACTCTTTCTATACTGGTACAGTTATCTCGGAGGTGATTGGAAGCAATTATGTTAACCCCCGGATGTTTTGTGCACAGGACTGGAAATATATCAAACTACTCCGCGGACTTATGCCAAAATCATCACGCCAATCAAGCCCGTTTCTTGTGTAAAATCACATTTGAACAAAGCGCAGATCCATTTTATGTATGACTTGTTGCCAATAATACACATTTTGTCTACTGTAAGTAATTTAATAATAATGTAGCTCCTCTGCCGTCACCAATCAGCACAAGAATAGCCTTCAGACATAAACAAGTGGATAAGTGGGCCATCTAAAATGAACCGCTTAAATCCATGCGAGTTACCTCCCGTGATTAATCCAAAAAATTACCATTGGTCGCCCGAAATTTTTACGGTACGGTTATGGCCGAGAGATGTTCCGAAATGCCAATGGTGGTGTACGTACTCAGCTCCGATAAATCCTTCTCGACCCTCCCAAATCTCCTCCAACTTTCCGGCATAAACAGATATCTACGCAGACAGACTCGTCCCTTTTATCACTCCAGCGAGGGTAACGTTGATTTTTAAAACACGCCTACAACATGAGGCCAAATGGGTACTAACAGATAAGTATGTGTTCTGTACAATATACCAGCGTCTGCATGAAGCTATTGTCAATATTACAGAGCCAGTTTCAGACACTCCCGAGAATAAACATAGAATTATTCTGATATTTAATACATAGCTCGTATAGGGCAAAACTAATCAGTTATATTACATTTTATCCATAGACGGTTCTTTAGATTTCGTGATGGATTGATGACCCGCTTGGAGGCTGATAACAACGTTTGTTCTTCAGAATTTATGACAAATTGTCCCCTGTGGATTGATCGTTATGACGACTGGCTCATTGGTATATGTCCTCTCCACATATGATCGAGTCCCTATTCGTTATTTATAGTCTATTTAATTGTCATTGTTATAAATAATCAAATAAATATCGCTCAATGTGTGCCTGGGATTCTATAGAATATTGTCCCCGTATATGGTCGGCTGATCCCCCCTTTTACTGGACAGATGCATGTTAGCCAGTGCTTTGGAATAATGGCCGCGAAATCTATATACGTGAAACGCCCCAAACCATGATTTCAATTTTTGATAATAAATATCCCATTGAACGGTTTTCGTTTCTTTGGATTTCTCATTCTCTATGCAGACGAATAGAAGGTTTGTTGTACTCTATCTTCTACATTGTATTTACAGCCAATAAGGGCTGAAACACAAAACCATGCATTCTATTATGAAAATTGCCAATAACGGTGACAAATACAGATTAAATATTATCTCAGGCGACGAGTTTTTCCTTATTCAGTATTTTTATTGTAGTCTACATCATTTTATTTTCCCGAAGAGTCAGACGCACGTAGTATTAATGCTTATTGTAGAATCGATCGAAATTGTAGGCCTATAAAAGAAATGAAATTTGATTGATTCTTCGTTAGAAACTGGCAAATGTTTTGCGAAACGCAGATATTTTTCTGATCAGATAGTACTTTTTGAGCAAATTTATTGCCGTGAACTTCAAGTTGTGAGGCAGATGCCTGTAATTGAGATCATGGATGCTTTTAGTTCACATATCTACAAAAGAGTTGCACTCACCTTTTTATTTTACATCAGTGAAAAATAGTTTTACATATGTTGAAGTAAGGTTTATTTTACATATGTCGAATTCCTTTCAGATATGTGGAATTGTTTCACATAAGTGAAATTCTTTTAAACATAAGTAAAATAAATAATCAATTTAACGTGTAAATTTCTTTTCCACATATGTGAAATTCTTTTTCATATATAAGTATGTAAAGTAAAGTCATTTATTATACATTTGTGAAAAAGAATTTCACATATGTGAAAAAGAATTCAACATATGTAGAATAAAGAAACAAGTGCTATAAATTAGAAATTGCACGTAAAGAACATCAAAATTGCGGAGGAAATGTTTGTTTTGCCCCAATTAATTCTTCAGTTTGTCTTTCACACCTTCACTAAATTAATCTAACCAAACAATGCTATTTCTTCTACACTTTCACGGGAAATGTGAATGTTGACAGAAAATATGATCTAAAATATTACCACGATGGAATCGCTATTTATCAGACTCGGTAAATACTTAACAAATCCCCTAACAAAAACCATAAACCCAAGACGTACCCTGGGCTATACACGTTGCCGTGTAAACAAGGGCTTTTGACAAATATAGTATAATAAAACGACCGTAGCTTGTTAAGACCTATCGTCCACCAAATGTGTTCCTTAAAGATAAATAAGGAAACTTGTTTTTTGTTCTTTCCAAAGAAGTCTTCGTTGTTTTCCTTATTCGTAAACATATTATAAGGCACCTGCTTGTAACGGACAAATTACTTAAATAACATTGTCAGTGTGGTGCTCCAGTTACTAAACCGTCATAGAACAATCTTTGGCTGGAAACGGTCTCCCATATGGGTTAATCGATGACTTTTCGTACTCTTCCTAATCGATATAAACGCGTAAAATTATATCCTAAGATCTTCTTTGAGGTAACAGTCACGGGTTGGAGTCCGTCTATGTGAGGGCCTTACGATGCGAATCCGGGTGATTTTTTTTACGACATTCCCTCTCGGTTATCCGCAAGGAACTGCGTAAAAAAGATGAACATCCGTCGTCAGATAAGTAAAGCATCCTTGAATATGAAGTTAAACCCCAGTTAAACAAACTATATAACCAAAAACATGTTTTATAATTATATGAAACGTATCGTTTGTCTCCGGCAGTGTTTTTCGAGAAAAAAATAAAATGCGCATATATTTTGGTTTATTAATATCTGACTTCACTTAATTTAAGTCGAAAATCTCCCTTCTTTAAAACGCGGCGCTCAAAACCAATTAAAGATAAGCCAAATGATAACCTCATTTAATTAATGTCAGCAAGTCGTGACTTAAATTTAGTATTCTGCTGAAACTATAGCGCATTGAGAAACATCGGCTATTATCCAAACCATATGTTAACCTCAGATGGTCACCATGTAAATAAAGAGCATTTACCTATCGATTGGCCGCTTTACCTTGTGTGGTTCTGTGTTTATCTCTTCGACAAATCTCATATAGAAGCGACGTTAATGGGCCCAATAAGCCAATAGCAATCAAACAACAGCGACAAATGTGTCGTTTATGTAAAAACGATATCGCCATTGGCTTAACGGATAAACTATAAGGGAACACAAGCTGCGAATCTAAATGCTTATTGAGCAATTTGCTGTTTTAAGTACACGCCATTAGTAGTTCTAAGCGTGTTTAATTGAGGATTTACGTCGTACTAATGACTATTTATCTGGTACGAAAACGTGTCAAACCAAGGAATGATGTCAGATTGTAGGCAACTAAAGCAGAAGTCACTGATGATCAGAACGATATACAGACTAAATGCCACATGGAGCCAAAAGACAATGTCAGCGGTCAGAGTAATAGTTCACAAGAAACGCCTCCTCATTCTATGCTGATGGACACAGATTGACTAAATCAACCTAGGTCCTTATCGAAGGACAGACATTTAACAAAGCTTATTCCGCGGTGAAGGACATTGCCGTACAAAGGCTCATTCCTTGTTGAAGGGCGAATCCAGACATGCACACTTGAGCAATGTTGATTAAATTATCATCGTTTCTAGTTTATTACTTTCGACCAAATCATCGACCCGAAAAACCTTATCAAAAATGAAAATATTTCGTGTGGCTCGTTGAATCCAGAAAGCATGACTGAATATTTATATGAAATCTAACCTAGACAACTCGGAATGTGTAACTGATCAATTATGTAACACTTTATCTACAAACCATTTGTCATTTTCATGATGTATCGAATAGTCTTGTGGCGGTGGATGCCAATTCTGTTATGATAAATTGCCAAGAGGGAGTTTTTGTTTTAACAGCTACCTGAATTGGTTTGTTTTCTCATGGGGCTTAATTCATTAATTCATGAACTGTTTTGCTAGTATATATGCTTACCTTCATGGTCGTTTTACTCGCAGCGCTTGTGCTACTTAGTTATTTCCTCGTTACCTGCCATATCTTGTGAGAGTTAAATCTATTAATTATTTACATGAAATTTGCACAATGTTGTAGTTAAATAGCAAGCTTATTAAATGGATTACATTTATATGCATAACTATATTACCGTCTTGCAATTATGATAAGCATATAGTCTGCGCTGTATAGAAAATTAACAGTTTCCATCTATTTTGGGTTCACAAAATAACTTAGAGTAAATTTACAGTCTAAGTCAGAGTGTGCATACACTGTTGAACCAACTCGCCGATTTCTGTGTGTATTCATACATTTATTATGCACGACCGAGCACCTTATCGAGAATCTCCCGAGGTTTAGGTTAATGCATGAATAACCCTGACGGAATGACTTTTTTGTTTGTAGTCTTCATATTCACTTATTCAATAAAAACAATGCACATTTGGAACAGAAAGAACTGGCATTGCATTATTTACATTGCTATATAGCAACATAACATTTCCCCGCTAGATTGGAAATAAGCGCATTCTCACGGTACGACCTGAAGAGATTCCCCTTATTCACGGCTTTTTCACTGGACGTGATAAAAGTCGACCAATCAAAACTCCGCGAATAAGGAGAATCCATTGATATCGATGTAACAAATAGCGATTTGTAGATACGACCTGAAGAGATTCCCCTTATTTGCAATTTTATTCACTGGACGTGATAAAAGTCGACCAATCAAAAGTTCGCCAATTAGGGGAATCCCCTGGAATCGATGTTACAAATCGCAGGACAAGACTGAGCCTATATCAAATGACATCTCTAGTCACAAGGTATCTCAGACACTTCCAGCACTCTAATAACGAAACTGTATCACGAACTGAACCACGTGATATATTCGCCGAGACAAATCCAACCTCATACCAGGATTACGATTATATGATGTGATACACGTATGCGACTTATTAATAAGGAATCTGTTATCGCCAGGTGTTCGAACTTCCATGAAACTACTTGTTCATTAAAATCTGTAAATGATTCACTAAAGCCTTGGTCTCATCGGTCTCTGTAACAGCTCATACATTAGATAATTCATTCTGTTTTAGTGCTAATAACACTAACATTTATTTTGACGATCATGTCGCTTGATTGATTGGTATTTTATACCGTGCTTAATGATATTTAACTTATGTGACGGCGGTGTATTCCAACAACATTTGACACTGGTGTTGTGGAGTGCCCGGATATGTATAGGTATTTCTTTTTGAGTATAAATCACGTGGTAGATATTGGTGTTTACTTATGAAAACCAATCAAATCTCTGTTGCTCTACGTTAATTTGATGTAACCATTTCCCGCGGAGATTCCATTTGTCTTTGTCTTAAGTTTTCTTGGCAACTGAATATCAGATTTTACAGTCACCTGGAGAGCAGATTTCAAGGAAGCAGGTTGTAGGAAACTTAAGTGAGATATTTGATAGACTAAATTTATGTTTCTGCGATACCTTTCTAAATTATAGGCCTAATTTAAGATGCGATCTTGTATGTTGATCTTTCCTTCTCGAGTGATTCACATAAGGTACAAGATCTACGGCTAACATTCATAACGAAACTGGAGATCTTAAATCTTACATTTGCGAAATTATTATAAACACGTTTCCACGTACTCTGATAACATCTAAAATAATGGTTCTTTAGAAAACAGGATGGTTTTATATGAAATCAGTACAACAAAAATGGTTCTTTGATATTAGATTGACTGATTGGTGTTTTACGCCGTGCTCAATGGTATTTCACTTATATGGCGGTGTATTACAACTATAATTGACACTAGCACAAGCGAGATGTGAAGCGTTTCCATATTGTTGGAAATTTATTTTCCCCTTGCATGTGCTAAGTAAATACAGTATTGTTACTCTCCAAACAAACTGCCCTTAGCCAGAGGGCTTCTGTCTCTTGAAGGGTAAGTACTGGTACTGAATATTCCCTTGGCACTAAACATCATAAAGAGAAATATATTGAACGGCAGAGGGCATACACAAGTGTTAAAAAAAAACATACGAAATGTTTCATTTTGGCAAGCAAATTTTTCTCTCCTCATATATTTTAAATATATAAATATAGTTACTGAAAATATGTTGTCAATGTCACATTTTGGTCTAAATCTTCCGCACATCCAAATTTTATTTTACAGTACCTATTTTCCCTCATGTTACATAGAGGGAAGTCTTTATTACTACCTTGTGTGGTACAACATTCTCTCCTTATCAGGTTATTTATTAATCAATAAACATTTGCCAGGTTGGATCATAACCAATCATAACCAATTCCCCACCAGACAATATGAAGGCGGATCCTAATCCGAGAATCCAATGGACGTTACCATACAGGCTTATCAGTCGTTATTCACAGAACTCACATGTGGTAAATAAAACGGGCAAACTCTGTTGATTCTATATCGTTAGCCGTACCAGCTCGGTTCAGTTCTGACCTAGCATGATTCTATGTCAGCGATAGGGTTTCGTGGATATTAATCTCAACCTATTTCTAAATCAATGGATGCGTTAAAGCTTTTGTGTGTTGTTAATAAAAAAGGACGAACCACACCAGCCCTATAAATAGTTGTGCAGCTGCATATATCCACGAGCCCGCTGCCGTGGTTAAGTGGTTAGCGTGTCGGCCTATTTATCCTACTTCAA
>JAVFBX010228462.1:0-10959 GCA_034783855.1 Mopalia kennerleyi | reverse complement strand
AGAATCCAAGCACAAGTTTGTCTATTATAAATGAAGAAAATATACATACAAACTGTACAGAAAGCACTTAATCAAGTCGCCAGGTCTCTGAACATATTTTCTGTGAGTTTATATGGCATGTGACTATTGCTCAAGTTGAACAAGTCGCCTAAAATTAAGCTTAAAAATGTTTAACTGCTACAAGCAATTGCTATAAACAACCAATAATACAATAGGTTTTGAGACTATTGAATACATAATTCTGATAAATGGTATATATTGTTTTATAACAATAAACTTCTTGTTTTGTCTACAGGTGACTATAAATTGTGATTAATTGTAAAATCAGGGGGGGGGGGGGGGGGTATAGTTAATACTCTGATTCTAATTTTGGGGGACTAACTAACATCACTGAAGCCCTGTTTTAACCACTGGGCCTACATTTTTATCGTGACAGATTATACTGGTGTACATATTTCTGAACAAACTATGATTTAATGATGGAACTAAACTAACAAAGTAGAAAGTATGAAATATGTTATCTTACAAAGAATAAAAAATATACTCAATATATATATATATATATATATATATATACAATACAATTGTAGCTATAAAAAAACACCTTAGATTTATAACGCATCTAAACACTAGTAATCAACTATATTTGGTCAATATATGTCAGAGGAGGCATTCAGCATTTATATTTCTTGGTGCTATGATATGTTTGATAATGTTACAATGTCCTGATAGACATTGAAACAAAGCAAAAAAAAAATAGGCTAGAAATTTGAATTCATAATAATTGGACTTATTTCAATAAAGGTTTTAGTACCAAGATCATAAAACTGAAGTCTTGTTAATTTCTTCTATTTTTGCCTCAATATGGAGGTTTTCGGTTATGACGTTCGACAACATAGTGACATCCCTTTTGCGAAATGACATTGCCACTTTATGGCACGATAGGGCAGTCTGCCTATACATTAGCATTGCTGGTTATTGGTTTTCAGGAAAATATGGCTTTTGCAAAAAGTAATAATTTAAGCTATGTGCAATCCCAAATTGCTAAATGGATGAAGAAAACCACCTTTGACAAAACTGGCAACAAACAATGACTCGAGTCACCGACAGGACGTAATACAATGACATCACAGGGCTTCATGTTGCCCTCCGAGAGCACCAAGGTGACAGGAAGACTCCTTCAATACCATTTAACTATTTGTATGCAGAATAGAGGAAGTATTCATTTTTATATTGTCCATAATTGGCTACTATCAGAATGATTTTTGTGTCTTATCGCCGCATGATTTCTACACCACTGTCAATGTTGGCAGACAGTGTGTCATCCACGGAATGTAAGCGGTTCTCCAGGGAATGGTTTGAACTAGCAGGGGAATGGTTAGGCTCCTCCACTGGGTTATAACCACGACGTACAAGATATGAATAAATAGGAGGATCGTGTGGAGCAGCCTCTGGGACAGCTTGTGCCCTTGGGTTGGGGCGCCCACCCGGCCGGGGATGATACTGGCTATCATCATAAGGTGGTTGATACGGTTCTGGGGTGTATCGTGGGTAACGCCCACTGGTTTGGTACGGAGGAGGTGCCATATTTGGGTGATGTTCGTTTTCCCGTGGGTGCGATGGCACGTCAGATCCATAATAACTGTAGGGGCCGGCATTTTCAGGCTGCTGCGGCTGTGAGCGATAATCTGGCTGTCTGTAATCTTGTGGATTGTAAGACGATTGGCGATACGCCGGTTGTCCATACGGCTGCTGCTGATAGTTTGGAATGGGCTGTGGTGGATCCCTGTACTGCTGCGGTCGGTATTCTTCCATGTCATCCAGTGGTGTTTTCGGTCTTCTGTACACACTCGGATTATCTGCTTGCCTGAGAGGTTCCTGGACTTCTATTCTGGGTTGCTCTAGACGTTCTTTATGAGGTTTGGAATAAACAGGATCAGCGCTCTCTGGTTCTTCATCAGCTGAATCTGCAGAGTCAGAGTCGCTTTTCTCCGATTTCTGATCTTCTGATTCTGAATCTGCCTGTTCAGAGTACTGAACACCATCATCTTTCAACTCCGGATCTGTGTTCATGGATGAAGAAACTTTCTCAATTTCTTCCCCACCTGAAGAAAGCTCCTCCTCTTCTGTTGTGTAGTAATCGTCCTTAGGTCTCCTCTTTTTCTTTTTGTCTGGGATGATGATTTCTCGCTGAATATACGTGTCCTGGGGATGATCATCATCAGCTTGCACAAAGCAATCCTCTGTGTTTCTACCATAGTTTCCTCTCGATTTACCTCGGGAAGCCGGAGCTTGGTAGCGCTGTCTGCTGTTATTTGGTGGTAAACGTTTGTTTATAAGAGCCCCATCACCTGTTCAAGAGAGAAACCAGATTCATTCATTAGTAAAAAAGAACAAATCTATCTACCACATTCGGACTTCAATATATGGTATTAACAATGAATACATTTTAAGTAATTTTCTTTAACATTGGGATTAAAATGCTTGGTGCGAGGAGGGGTTGAGCTTGTTACAGCATGGACACCCGTGAAGTTTAACAGAATGAAACAAACCAATTCATTGGTTGTTAAACCCAGAAAAGATTCCTGTTATGGTCACATGCATTTGTGGACCACCACCTGTACAGTGACAACCTTCAGGACACTACATGTAGTACAAATAGAAGGATTAACATTAACGTCCATTTGAAAACAATATTCAGTTCACAATTAAGCTTATTGGTACCAGACATATTATATGATATCCTAATAGTTCCAGCCTCCGAGATATTGTGAGTGTGCAATTTGATCAGACTAATCCTGTATGAAAAGGCATTCATCTTACATTATAGATTAAATCATTTTGGAATTGAGGCCGTTTTCTCAATTGTTTACTGGCTTGACATTTTCAAATTTTTGGGAAGCCGCTCTGATTGGCTATCTTGACGAACCAATCAAAGCCATTTAGCAATGGTTTATGTCAGATCTTGATGCTACTGCACAATACTATGAGGAAAAGTTACATTTGGTTTATATCAAGTTTCATATTATACAAACTTACTTTCGAAAACACTATCCATGTCTTCACTGGGTGCAGCCATTCTCTTTTTAACATCCGCTGGAATCCTTCTCAGACTGTTTGTCCTCGGGAACTCATTTCTCGATGTTGATACATTGGATGGTCTTGGTTTAACGCCTGCCCAGCTGTACGAGTCATTGAGCGCTAATTTTGCTTTGTTTCCATTCATAGATGGGTTTAAAACTCCAAATCTTGACTTCTCCCATTTTTCTCCGTCCCTCCTAATACAACAGCAGCAGATTAAGAAAATGAGTGTGGTCATGAATGCCACGACCCCATACCCAAGTCCGACAATCAATACAACCCATTTCTGCTCAAACTTGTAGTACCTGTTGTAATCGGGGTTATCAGGCCAATTGGTTTCCCAGTCACCAGTTCCTGGGAATGAAAATAAAACAAATATTCACTAATATCCTGTAGCCAAGGTTACAAAAGTCCATGCTCAAACTCTTGATTGATTGATTGGTTGAGTTTTAATGTCATACTCAAGGGTATTTCACTTATATGACAACGGATTGTACACTTCATACTGTTCCTTGCCTCATTACGATGGAAAACAGAGAGCATGCTATTGTGGAACACTAAAGTCAATAAAGGTAAAAATGCACTATGCTAATTTTGCTGACTGCCTAAAGGGGATTTTGTTTGTCACTGATAAAATGTTTTGACCATTATGGAAATCTAAATTTTAAAATGATTCAAAAAGGGTATGTAAAAAGAAATTTGCAGCTTCTTCTCCAATCAACTCTACAGTCCTGATGAACTCGCTTTTCAAACGGAGCTGGAGTAGACTCAGCTGAACAGGAAATATCATCTTCAGAATACTCAAGGACTTTTATAACCTCGACCCCCGGTCTTCAGTCAACCCAATCTAAACACTAGATTTGTTTGATTGGGGTTTAACGTCTTACTCAAGGGAATTTCACTTATGACGACGAATTGTCCACTTCACACTGTTCCTTGCCCTAGTATGGTGGAAAACCGGGAGAAAACCTTGTAAAAACCACCCCCGCGATTGCCGGAGCCACATCTTGTGACTCGCTCATATACCTGAGGGTCGACAGACGGACTTTATCCTGTGAATGTAAATCGAAGTAGACGTTAGAAAGCGCGCTCGCTAACCACTACACCACGGCCCCCCACATTTCATGAAAAAACTGAAGTGTCTTACAAACTGCTTTGCTTGTAGCACAACAGAAAACTCCGAAGAATATCACATGATAACCACTTGAACATGAAGCATAATTCGATAAACAATAAAAAAATCAAATCAAACGATACGGGAGCGTTTCTGGATTATTTAAGTAGGCCGTATTTGAACAAAATTTGGCTTAATTAATTTGATCTAATTTCAGAGAGTTTTGCAAGTGACATTTCACGATAGAACGTGTCACGGTGTTAGTCGGACAATAAAATGTTGTTTTAGTATAAATGTAGTATGAATTTGCTGTTGCTGATATAATGGCAAAAGTTCTTACCCACATATAGCGGAGATTTAACCGGGTTAGCATTATTGTCAATGTAGGCCACTCCCAGGCAGCTCATCGGTGTGCCAGCAATACCCATTATGATGAATATTATGGCGGGAAGGGCGTAATTGGTCTGTTCCGATGGGGCCGCATTTGGATCGGAACACGGACCCCCAGACATCAAGGGGTCCGGTTTTGCAGAGGAACTGGAGACGCAAAGTTCCCCAATAGTATCAAATGCTGAACTGTTTCCGGTGACCGGGTCGGCCCCCACGGTAAGCGGTCCCAAAAAGAAATGAGGTAGAGACAACACTGTGTAACATGATCCAAGGATGAAAAATGATATAAACAATAAACGTGGGATATGAGTTCGGTTTCCAAAATGACTGATAAATAAGGCTATTGAAAGGTGCCCGACTTCGTAACACCCTAATATCAGCCCAGCCTCCGTGCTACCAAATCCAAAACGCCTTTCAATAGTAGTTATTGAAGACAAAATATATCCCCAAGCAAGGCCAAATGAAAACATAGTTAACGTTAAACTGGCAGTGTAGAATCTGACATCCGATGAAACAGTAAGACACCGCTTGAAAGTCGTCTCCCTTGGTGGCTTAATCCCGACAGGGGGCAGCATCGTTACCTTTTCTGTTCCTACCTCCATTATTGCGGTGTACAGACGACCTCACTCTGAAATCACCAAAACAATCAGTAGAGTCAGAAAACGGATAAAATGGGTAATTCATTAAATTATGATTAGTCACTGATGCCATGCGTATAGTAGGATTCATGCAAGCCGTATTTAGAATTAGGAGTAACTGCAATATATACATAGCCTCCTTTGCCAGAGCAGTACCCCCCTTTTTCATACAAATCCGCAGCCCCAGAGGAGAGTGGATTGTGTGCACTAGACGTGTACACACTCAAGGGGGTACATTTTAGACCAATCCGCCACGGATGGCCCCAACAAAGCCGATAAAATTACCATACAATCATTAACTCACAACAACCCCACTAAACTACGCAACGGTAAAGACACAATTGTTAACTTTGTTTATATCTTCTATGAATAGCCATCAACCCATGAATGTGTGTTTCTACGCGTATGCAATTAACTTGTAGGGTATTTAGCAATCTGTTTCTAATTAACATTAGCAACAATTAATGCACTGTAGCTTTTTTTAGAAACATATAATCGTGGCGACATGTCTGCCATGTTATAGTCGGCATTCACATTGATGTGAACTTTGTAAAAGGCATGGGGGGCTGAGATGGGTTTCAACAGAACTTTTGCTCCTCATCTCGGTGCAGTGACGGATTCAGGATTTCGGCCTGATGTAGCTGAGCCGGGTTTTCCTCTAATGACACTAGCACGGGTCCGTTTTCGTATAAAAAAACATGATAAAGCAGGTATTTTCGAACGGAGAAAAACCTGTCAGCAGACGGTTGCCCATAAAAAGTCTTATAGGCAACTGTCACCTTCTTCCGTTGTGAATAGGCGGTATAATCTGGGACTAATCTTACAGTAGTCTCCGATATAATCCAATAAATCTGGTTTAGTCTGAGGCGATTCGATAACTTTGACATTCGACCATCTGGACAAATATACCCAATCAACAGGCTGAAATGCGTCACGTGACATGGGAATTCCCCTTTTTCATATACTATCAACACCAATGGTGGATAGCAGTAGCCTACCTTCAATTAAGCGTAAGACTGCATTGACGATACCTGGATCTAGCCTGATGGTACAAACAGCGCCTCTCACACAGGACTAAACAATACCCATTTCAGCACATGACCGGTGGGAGAGGAGCGTATGTGTGTGTGTCTGGGGTCGGTGGGTGGTAGAACTGCAGACAATAAGCAGCCATCGTTTTGCTTGAATGATGGATCATGTTTGGTAGCAATTTGATATAACCGAGAATTAGAATTCAATATGGGTTAGCCGGATCTTCTTCTGTATATTTTATAATTAAGTTATTTTTCCTTTCAGTTTTGGATTTTGATGCCCGCGGCCGTGGTTCAGTGCTAGCGTGTGCGGTTACTTATCCTATTCCAATGTACCGTTCACGGGATCGAGACATCAGGTATATGATTGAGTCACATGATGTGGCTCCAGCAATTGCGTGGGCGGTTTTAACGAGGTTTTCTCCCTGTTTTCCACCGTAATGAGACAAGGAACAGTGTGAAGTGGACAATCCGTCATCATATAAGTGAAATACCCTTGAGTACGACGTTAAACTCCAATCAAACAAACAAACGAACCTAACCCAGCACTCGCCACCACACACACCCTCCTCCCCTCTACCATCAGCAACACTTCCCCAGGCCATCTTGTAACCTATCCCAGTCATCATGATTATGATGTTTAACCAATGGGTAACAACAATAACTGGGATTTAGAATATATTTGTTTAAATCCGACCATTTAAAAAATGAGTTACTTGTACCATTAAGACCATTTCTGTCTCCATGGTTACGGTAAGTGTCTTTTGGGGATTATTGTTGCCTGTAAAACAAATAAGTGTTTTCTCACAAGAAACATAAGGTCCCCCAAATAACCGTTTAATGTCGTACATTTTCCCCAAAAAATGTAAGTTCCCCCAAATAACCGTTTAATGTCGTACCTTTTCCCTAAGAAACATCAGGTCCCCCAAATAACCGTTTAATGTCGTACCTATTCCCTAAGAAACATTAGGTCCCCCAAATAACCGTTTAATGCCGTATATTTTCTCCAAGAAACATAAGTTCCCCCAAATAACCGTTTAATGTCGTACCTTTTCCCTAAGGAACATAAGTTCCCCCAAATAACCGTTTAATGTCGTACCTTTTCCCTAAGAAACATAAGTTCCCCCAAATAACCATTTAATGTCGTACCTTTTCCCTAAGAAACATTAGGTCCTTACCTTTCTACATTTAGAATACACAGGCTTAATCACAATCAACTCAACAATGGCGATTGTATTTTCCCGAAGTATACCCGTTTTATTATTATAGTAGATTTTAACGAACTGATTGTATATCGGCAGCCACAACTCTTGGACAAAGAAACAATAACTTTTTTATTATTAATGTGTCCAGACAAATGACCAAACAAAAATTGAAAAATGTCAACCCCGCTATTGTTGGATTAACACAATCTTTATCGATTCACTCCGGGTGTCTACAGATTACTTGATGATGTTGGATTAACACAATCTATATTACTTCTCTCGAGGCATCTGCAGATTACTTGATGATGGTGGATTAACACAATCTATATCAATTATCTCGAGACGTCTGCAGATTACTAGATGATGGTGGATTAACACAATCTATATCAATTATCTCAAGACGTCTGTAGATTACTTGATGATGGTGGATTAACACAATCAATATTTATTATCTTGAGACGTCTGTAGATTACTTGATGATGGTGGATTATCACAATGTATATCAATTATCTCGAGACGTCTGTAGATTACTTAATGCTGTTAGATTAACACAATCTATATCAAATATCTCGAGGCATCTGTAGATTACTTGATGATGGTGAATTAACACAATCTATGTCAATTATCTCCAGAAGTCTGTAGATTACTTAATGCTGTTGGATTAACACAATCTATATCAAATATCCCGAGACGCCTGTGGAATACTTGATGATGGTGGATTATCACAATATATATATATATATATATATATCAATTATCTCGAGACGTCTGTAGATTCATTGATGCTGGTGGATTAACACAATTACCCCATTTATGTAAAATTGTACAGTACACGTAAATGATGTAAAAAGAAGTAGTAATTTGAAAAAGAGGTAGCAAAAATTAAGATTTTGTGCAAAACATTTTTTTTTTGTTAGTTTAAGAAAAAAAGAATTTACTTCTTATTGTTCTGAAGACAAAGACGATTCCGAATATATAAACAGGTGTTTACAGTAGTTTAGAAGTAAAACGGAGAAATGTAAAAACACTCTGTAGGGGGGTTAGAGTATCCTTAACACTTAAGCAAGACAAAGATGTTACATTTCTCATGATTTATGTATTATTTGTATTGTTTCTGATTTATATATGAAAGGGAGAAGAAACGATTGACTTGTTCCTACAATACAAACTTATTTGAATTAAATTGTTTCCACAAAACTCAGCTATATCAACCACACTGTGGTCCTGGGTTGGATAATCAACTCTGGACACTTTATTTATATTTATTTGGGGGGCTAATGTGATTTTTATTTTCTCACAATAACGGTTTTGCCAACTTTGTTTTCACGCACCATGCAGACAGACACAATTCAGACAGCTACGTAAGCCAAGCCGGTGTCCCACTAACTAGCTAGTACATTCTTTTCCGTTTGTATATTCTTTGCCGTCAATATCACGAAATTAGTAGCCAACGATTAACTTTAATATAGTCTTTAAAACAAGTAGAGGTATATAAAGTAGTGCTGTTATAGCGCAGGTTGTTTGTAATAGTATGTATCGTGTACATTTGGCTATAACGTCATTTGATATTTAATGAAAATACTGTGATGAATGATTTTTCAGTGTATTTTAGAAAGTGAGTATTAACAGTTTTTCGGTTTTTTTTGGTTTTTTAATAATACTTTCTTAGTTTGAACAGATTCTAGTTTAAAAAAATGTTCCAACCCAGGACCCTCAGAGACAGGCACCGAATCGCCAGCAGTGAAGGCCGGCCACCTAGAACACTCAGTCACGCGGCACTGTATTTGGTGGGTTGAGTACTCCAGATAAAGACAACACCCATCGACTCACTGTTCAATCACCCCTGCCGAGGGGAATGAACGGTAATTATTGGTATACCTGGGGGGCTGAACGATAATTATAGGTATACCGAGAAGACTGACCGGTAATTATTGGTATACCTAGGGGACTGAACGATAATTATATAGGTATACCTAGGGGAGTGATCGGTAATTATAGGTATACCGATGGGAGTGATCGGTAATTATAGGTATACCGAGGGGAGTGATCGGTAATTATAGGTATACCGAGGGGAGTGATCGGTAATTATAGGTATACCGAGGGGACTGAACGGTAATTATAGGTATACCGAGGGGAATGAACGGTAATTATTGGTATACCGAGAAGACTGACCCGTAATTATTGGTATACCGAGGGGACTGAACGGTAATTATATAGGTATACCGGGTGGACTGACCGGTAATTATAGGTTTATAGATCACCGTTTTTTTCCCGCCTTTCCGGGGTAAGATGCACGCAGGGGTGATTGAACAGTGAGTCGATGTTGTCTTTATCTCAGTGGAGTACTCAACCCACAAGTTTTATCACACACTGGTGAGAGAAACACTCTTACAAATAATCGTTCTTTAAGGGTTCTTCAGAAAAGAGTATGGTTCTATACAGAGCTGGTTCCACTCCGAAGCCTTGTTATGGTTCTAGGGGACTGAACTATAACCTATGGTTTCGTTAGTATGCGAATGAAGGAGGAAATAACCCGTCTAATAGATGAGTCTTGAACCCATCGTTTTGTCTCTGATTTACAACACTATTTATTTGTCTAAATAACGGCGACCTTTTAAACATTTTCAGGTTGACTTTGTGAAAATGATTGAATGTGAACGGTGTACGCTTTGTATTTTGACGTTCGATATGTTTTTGAAACGTGCAGTTTATTATTTTTATTCTCTGAGTATATTCAGAGAGAGCACATTTCCGAAGATCACTGTTGTGAAGTCACAGTCTTTTGCTTGATTAAGTTGTCTACTGTTTATCTACTTTAAACTAAAAAAGAAGCACCTTCACACCCAGGTTTATTGATTCCAATGGGTTTAAAGTACCCGCCCCTTATGTGTAAACAAGCTTCGAGTAGTCTAAAGGAAATGGGTCACCGTTATCACAGTTATGTAGCAAGCTATATGACTTATCGCTCATTTAATTTGAAGGGACCCTTTTCCTGGGCCAAGGGCCTATACATTTGCCTTTAAAGAAATATAATGTCTTAAACGATTATATGCATCATATGTTTAAATATAATAATGTCGATTACATAGAAGCTAACTAACTATTGTGGAGTCTTAGTTAGTTCTAACTTTCTTCAATTCGGTCGATAAAGTTATGGACGAATATTGGGCCCTACGTAACTTAAAGTACATATAGCTGCAATCGATCCATTAAAATGTGAACTATTACAAATTAAGACCTGGAAATTTACTTCATTTAAATAAAACGTAAAAAATAATGTAAATATTAAAAAAAATTAATTATTAATTCAATAACTGGTTTACTCTGACACTATAAGACAAAGCTTTTATAATTCACTTCTAGATACAACAACAATTAAAATTGGCCATTATCTCCTTGTCAAGAAATGCCCACTCCAATAAATATGCTTCACATTCATTCCATAAATACATGATGCATCCACTACATTGTTCAGTTCGCACTGTATTTAATGTAGTGGA
>JAVFBX010228451.1:0-10960 GCA_034783855.1 Mopalia kennerleyi | reverse complement strand
CCCAAGTATTGCCAAGTCATTAAAAAACGAGACGGTTGTGGAATTGTCTGCAGGGCAGATTGTCCACGGACATAATGTTGACCCTTTGTAGATGACAGTGAGGGATATGGTTGTGGCAAATAAAAAAACATGAAAAATATAGCTCAGGATAGCCATTTACGTTTTGACATTTCTAGAAAAGCAACATCTGGTTTCGAGATGCGCAGTACTTCACAGCACATGTTAAGGGAGATAACTTTCACGTTTTTTTATTATAATTGCTATGAAAAAATTTGAGGTGGGGGGTTTTGCCGTGATGCCGCATTAACTCACCTGGAACTGTCTGGACAGTGTTCTTTTCTTTGTTGCTTCTAAACATCTTGCTTGCATTCAGGTCTTCTTTATTTTCAGGCACAGTTTGGTCCACATGTATATCATGGATACTAGCATTAAAATACCCTTCCTGAATAATCCTTACTTTCAAAGGAACAGGTGAGATGTCATCATAGAGACACTCTTCATTGGACCTGCTTGGCAGGAAGGATTCTGCTAAGGGACTTAATGATTTCGATGAGAAACTAAGAGACAGTGGACTGAGTTCCTTTGGATCTATTATGCTGCTACTTTCATTACTGAAATTTGACATTTTATCCTCAATAATTTGTTCATCCTCCTGCTCATCTACATCAACAGGTATTTTAACAAAAACTTCTTCCTTAAAACATTCATCTTGATCATAATTGGGGTGGAGACACAAATCTTTCAGAGATGGTCCATTCAACAATTTAGATTTGGAACTTTCAGAAATGTCTGTTTTATTGTTTGAGGTACATCTATTATGTGCATTCAGTACATTTGAAATTGGTTTTCTTTCATCTGAATCTCCTGTGTCTTCAGGTATAATTCCCTTTACTGAACTCTGTTTATTAACCACAGCAAATTCAACATGTGCTATAAAATGTCCTCTGTCACAACAAAGATCCCTCTGCTGGGGATTCATCTGCATGCACTTAGACGGCTTCTCTTCATTGTCCTTGAAGCTAAGTTTATCCACATGTAAATCTGGACTTTTCATAACACACTTTTCAGGTGGAGAGATACATGAAATGCTGTTTACTGCTTGAGAAAAAGCTTGACTTATTTCCGTTTGGAAATCAGGAGGAAAATGTTGAATTTGAGAGATCTGTGATTCCTCTTGCAGATCATCATCAAGAACAGTAGGTACACAGTATTTATCTTCATTTGAATTGCTTAATTTATCTGAAGAGGCCTGGATTTGAGAACATGTCTCTGGCAAACATGTCGACTTGTTTTCAAGAAGACAGCTGGTTTTATATATGTCAATCTCATTTTGTGGGGCCATTTGAGAATCTTTTCCAGAACTATCAAATATTGGGACATTCACCATTTGTGTATCCATTTGTCTTAACATTCTTTCCTCACATAATATTTGTTCATCTTGACTCACACTGTACAGAGTCACCTTTGGACATATTTCTGACTCTATTTTATCAAGTGTAGCAACTTTTGGTGACACTGATGCCACTATATCTATCTGAATATCGGAGAAATCATTTCTGCTGGTAGTTGTATTTGAATCACTTTTGTTTTTATACAGAGAGTCTTCACATAATAGGCCAACAGCCATAGGTGTTAGTGACGATTCTTCCAAGGTATATTGAGATAGGTCTAGTGAAGTGTCGAGTGTCTCTAGATCTGTCAATGTTGTTTCAGGGTTTATGGTGATAGTTGTTTTGATTTGACACGTTTTTCTCTGTGAAGTGCTCATTGTAGGAAGAGTTCCAAGATCCACCTTGTCCATTATTTGCTTATTTTCAATAATATTATTCTCTTCTTGCAACAAACTCTTGCAGTAGTTATTGGTTGCCTTCAGAATATAATCTTCAGTCTCTACACTTCCTTGAGAGGTTGCTTTGCTTTCCTGAGATATTGCTGGCTGGAAAAGTTGAACATTGTCATCAAAGCCATCATGTATAGGAACACATTGTGAATACTGTGATCTCTCCCAGTTATTAGTTACCTTCAGAATGCAAATCTCAGCCTCTTCACTCCTTTGAAGAATCGATTTGTCTACCTGTGATAATATTCTTTGTCCAAGTATTGATTCTTCCACTTTTGCATCATCACAAACATCAGGAGTAGGTTCACACATTGTATCTATCTCGCAAAGAAGTGAAACGTTTTGTAAACCTTGTAAACTCTCATAGCTTCTAGACATATTTGCCACAAAATTCTCAGCCTCTTCACCACTCCTGGATAAAATAACTTTCTCACTTTCTTGAGAAAACACTTTCTCACAGATAGTAGTTGACTTATCTTCACTATCTTGAGTAATTGCTTTGTTTTCCTTTGATATTATTTTCTGTCTAAGTTGTGAAATTTCTACTTCTGTGTCATCAAAGACATCAGAAATACCTTGGAACACCGTTTTTTTCTCACAATGAGGAGTAACATCTTGTGAACATTGAGATCTCTCACAGTTATTAGTTGTTCTCTCAGTCTCCTCCCTCCCTTGAGAAATAGCTTGACATACGATTTTGCAGCTGAGTTGTAGTTTTTCCACTTCTGTTTCATCAAAGACATCAGCATTAGGTTCGCACATGACATCTTTCTCGCATGGAAGTGAAACAACTTGTGATCTCTCCAATCTCTCACAAGATGCAGGTTTTGTTGGACACTCTACAATGTTTAATTTAGTTTCCTCCTGTACATCTTCTTGAACTTGACTATGATGACTTTCGATTACTCCTACATGTATAGACTCTGTGGTTTGAGGGGTTACATTGCTGTCCTGAGTGGTACTTTGTGAATTACTTGAGGTGAGTAATAAAGCTGTGGAAATGTTTCTTTTCTCAACTACAGAATGTTCATTCTGCAAGTCTGTCTGAAATTTAGTCTGGATTGGCCCATCATTAAGATTTAACTCAAATTTCTGCGTAACTGTATAAGGAACGAGTATGCATGGAATTTCAGCATCAGATGAATGTTCATTAACGTAAGACAATACTTGTGGACAATCAGTTTCCTCCAGAACATTGCTACATACAGTTACAACCGGGGAAATTTCAATCATTTCTAATCCCATTATTTTGCATATATCAGTCGCATCATCGCTCTGATCAGTCAAAGGATTTTCAGTCCTGTGATTTACATCATCCTTGTTTTTTTCATTTGTACAAAGAGACAAACATTGAACAGAACTATTTCCACCCCATTCCTGAGTGTATGATTCATGATCCAGTGTCACGATTTGTTGTGAGGTGAAGTTGTAATTATGAGGAGCTGTGTGTTTGTCAGAAGATACCGTGGCTATTTGGTTTCCAGATATACTGATCTGTGAGGACACGGTTATACCATTATACTGTCTTGTATCTGTTTCAGATTGGTATTTATTACCAAAGTTGACCATCTCATGATGGACAGTCTGCTCGTCATCAACATGAACAACAGGATAACTTTCTGTTTGTTCATGAACAGATTTAGCCATAGCATGTTTGTCTTTTCCATCATCAATTTCGTTTTTGTGTGAATTAACAGAAGATGTACTAAGTTCACTGTCTGAAAGTGTTTGGCTTAAATCAACATCATTAATATGAAGACTGTTGTTGCCATCACTAGGTGATGTAGAACATTGGTCAGATGTGATATTTATGTTATTGTCTAATTCTTGTTGATAGACAGACTCATTGTTTATTATTATGTGTTGTTTAGAAGTTGAACAACACAAAGAAATAATATTCTCATCAGCGGGTACTTCAATGTTATCCTTTTGAGCATTTGACACTACTGTTGACAAAGCAGTTATACTTTCAGGCTGTTGTTCATCGCTTTCTGTTATTTCACTAACTGATCTTATCCTACAGTTATCCATTCTTGTCTCTGATTTTTGTTGAGAGTTTTTATCAGAACAAGATTTCTGGCTGTTGGAGGCTAATTGATGAATTTGAACATTTTCTGATTGATCCTCTTGCATGGAGATTTTGGCTGCAGCAGTGCTACTTTCCTTTTGATCCATTTGACACACAGTCTCACTCATGTCTTCTTGAGAGTTAATACCAACTAAGTGACCAATTTGATTATCTTTGCAGCATACACCTGCAGCATTGTATTCATCCAAGAGTGCAACATGCATACAACCTTCCGATTCTATGTCATTAGATAATCCATTATTAGAAATGGTGCTTTGGTCCAAACCAGTACGAACAAAAGTGACATGCCAGTCATCTTCACAATTTACAAAAGAATCTTGACTTAAAGTCTTGGGAAGCTTATTTTGTTGCTTGGTGAAAACAGTCTCACCATGGCCTTTATTCAAACATTCCTTATTAGTGAGGCTATTGTCTGTCAAAGCACAGACCAGTGGCATAAACTCTGAATTTCTCTGCTCACAAATCTTGTTGATGTTTTGGAGAATGTCACTTTCGGTTTGGTCACAATGTTGGCCTGGGGTGTTCACTGTCACATTCGCCATGACAGGCTAGGTCTATAACATATAAATAGAGTATGCATATGATTAAGAGAAAGTTTCGGGAAACAGCATGTAGTATGGATTCAAACATTGTTTTAGAATTGAGATATGATATATCCACTACAGGCCTTATTTTTTCACGTGAACGGTCGTTCAGGTTACGCAATGAGGTAAGGATCCAGGGACTGCCTAGGCCCTGGAAGCTCTCGAGTTCCACACAGCCGCAAGTGGATTTTAGGTCATTTTCGCCATATTTTATACAGACACTCATACAAAAAAAACCTCAATTATTAATCTTGTCAGAATGTTTGTTTTTGGTGGCGGAAGATTTTACTCAACTACAGTAGATAGCTACATGTAGATTTAATGAGAAGCTTATAAATTACACTAAGTAGTGTTCTTCATGTTTCTCCAATTCTATACAATCGCAGGTGCATTTTAGATCAAATTTGCAATATAAAACTTATATGGTTACCAATGACTTTTAAAGTTGTTTTTAATCTTATTTTGCTTATTGCATAGTTTGAAAAAAATCTTGATATGTGGCGATGTTGCTAATCTGAGAGGCTTTTACAACCAGATCATTTTATTGTTTCGTTTCACAGAACCTGTGTTAATCGTGAATGGAAATAACTCCAATAGCGGATGTTAACTCTGTATATTGTCGCAGAATCTGTATCTTGATTCTTGAAGTTGCGTAAGAGTTCATCAAGACATGGAATGAAGACGGTATGTCTATACACAGCTTAGCTTCTAAAATATCTCCATCAATGTCCTGTCTATTGTGTTTGATATGATTGGGGATTTCAAACATGTTATGTCGGTCTTATTTAACATGCCTTTATTGCCAAAAGTACACTTACAAAGCTCATTTATTGTGTCAAAGGGAAAGACAACTTTTCTTTCGACCTAAACTTATTATTTTTATTGCATATTTTCAAAGAAAGTGGACAGCCTTCAGGGCTCAAAATTAAGTGTTGTCCCGGACAAGCAAAATTTGAGTTTATTAAAAGAAAAAGATATAAGCTCCCTTTAATTGGAAATATTTTAGTTGCATTAAACCCGAAATCCTTCCTTTCTACTCAAAACTACCAAATGCTGTTCATCATTTCCATTATAAACCTTCGCTGTCGTTGTAATGTGTTTTTTACTAACTTCACATCGTAATATAGTGCTGTCATCTGCCCAATGAAAATGAAGGGAGATAACCCATACATCAACAAACGTTATTCTTTCCTAGTTGTACAACCCCTTCAATGTCAAATCATTCATTTTTTTTTAAAACTATTTATTTATAAGAAGTCTCTTTTTTGTCCTGCATTTTGTGAAAAAGTGATATAAAAATTCCAATAAGAAGTTATGTAATTTAAAGTTTGAAAATTTGGATTTTTATGGGTTTTGCACAATCTCTAGCCCTTTTTCAACTCTGTTTTCTCCATAACCCTTTGAGAAACACTTGTGAAATTCAGCATGCTTATTAGTGACATAATAATAATCTAGTGAAGATCGTGAATAATTATAAAAGTAAGCCGAATTAAAAATTGTAGATACTCTATACACGATAATGATTGTTATGTCACTAATATGCCTGCCAAATTTCACGGGTGTAGCTCAAAGCTTTTTGAGAAAAGAGTTGAAAAACTAATTTTCGACAAAACATGAAATGCTAGAAATCGTGCAAAACCCATCAAACTGTACACTTGCAAAGTAATGAATCAAAATTTCCCAACTGAAAATTAAATAACTTCGAACTGGAATTTTTATATAACTTTTTCACAAAAGATAAACAAAAAAAAAACTATAAAAAAAACTATAAAATTTATTTTAATCCTGTCAACAAAAAATAACTTAAAATTAAAAGATGGTTTTTATTTATTGATTTATTTTTTTAAGCTCTTTTTGAAGGGTAGCAATGCTGTCTCTTCTTAGCATTGGGGGAAAGTTTTTAACTTTCCAACATAAATATAGCCAGGAATACATCGCCCTCATATCAGTGAAATACCCTTAAAAATGGTGTAAAGCACCAATCATTCAATCGGTTTTTTTTTAATATATTTATTTATTGATTACAGTTAGATAAAATAAATTCCCAAAGTGCAGCTCTTCAGTTGTGAAATAACGTCTATATCTGACTAATTTACTATGTAAATAACATAGGCCATTACTGATTAGGGGCAAGTGTTTTATTCAAGGGACAACGATATTGCCAGACTTGGTTGTTCAAGTTAATTTCGAGCTCTGTCCTTTAAGTAACTACATCATGAGCACCCCTGTAAAAATGTCAAATTTCTCGTGACCAAAAATTTTCAGGTTAAAAATTTCTCACCAGATTCTACATATGGTGATTATGGTACAAAAAAAATCTTTAATATCATGTACTATAGGATTAAATTTTATGCGATAAATTCAACTATTTTCGGTTTGACAAGAATATAGAATGGGTTTTATACAAAATTATAATAAACAAAAAATAAAATAAAAATGTTTAAAATTTCTCACCAGTCATAGGATTTCACGCGACCCACGGTCGCATGATTTTCCAGGCGTGATCGTACCACACCTTATCTTTACCCCCCAAAACAAGGCTAGCACGTACTGTGTACTTACAATTAGTGGAAGCAATTTCAGGAAATTAAAATGAACGGAGTGTCATACACTGGCAAGCACATCTGAAAAAGAGGGGCAAATTCTTAATGACTGAACAGTATCTATTTGCAGATTTATTAATTATTATTTTGCCTACATTTGTTACTTTGTACCTCCACATTAACTTCTTCAATCTTCAAATAGCATCAATTTTTCTTGTTGAATCTCTCAGATATAAAATTATTTCATTTGTCAGCCTCTGTTTAAAGTTTAAATTGTTGCTGCTTTGCTGTTCACAAGCAATATACATGTATTATATTTCTAATGAATGGCACAGGGAATTCAATTATTAAAACCGATGAATGTAGCCCGTCCGACTACATCTAGTCGAGATACTGTCAATGTACAAATAATAAAAAAAAAAGGATGTTTGCTTTGTTTTGCCAGTTCAAAATGATTTGATTTTGTTTTATTATTGGATTCGTTTTGTTAATTTTTGCCTTAATTTTATGGATGAATTAGTATTGCTGGTTTTTGTTTTGTTTTATAAATATTTTGTTTTCTTTGGTAGCTTTTAGTTTTAAATGACTTTTTCTTTCAAGTTTTTTAGTTATTATTGTACTAAATAACTGTATTATTTAAAAAATATATATTTGCATAAAAAGAATAAAACAGAATGTTTTTCTATACTGCATTATACATAAAAAAATTGGCAGTCTTCGGCCACCGTACTTCTAGAAACATTGTGCTAGGATAAAGTGGGTGTCTCTAGTAAACACAAGACCACAGACCTGGAAAACGCCAACCCTCGCCAAAAAGTTAGTATTTTAGGAATAATTAGGATTATTACTGGAATTATAATGTTAAATAAACACTACTAGCTTGAAACCTCTTTAAACAACTGCTCGAACATTAGCATCGTTAGAGTTCCGTGTTGTAGGAAAACGAAGGGTCTGTGTTTGCCGTACAAATGATGTAGCAGACGACACTTGTGCACGTGGACAAATCCAACCAATACTCTTGTTAAAAGTTGGTAAATGTTTGACCTGTATCCAGGAAACAAAGCAAAGCACTTTCCAACGCCTTCAATTTAACTGTAAAAAGTTCGACTGTCAATTGGATTTGAAAGAAAACGTTTCAGTTGAAACACATACCATACAAAAGAACTGAACTTGTCAGAAATCAACATACTGTTGTGTTTGCTTGTCAGACAATGTTTACATAGAAAAATTACTACGCCAAGTACATTTGTATTTTAAGCTTTCGATTAAACGATGGTAGTTTTAGCCCTACGGGTGGTTTAATAACTCTTAGTACTGAATATGGCACTAATTTTTATGTAATCTTACTTTTAATACATGCAATGCGTAAAAAGCGAAGAACTATATTTATATCGCCTCTTCCAAATAAGGTAATGCTAGATCCGGAAGCACAGCGGCTTTTTACCGCAGTTTAAAGAAGAGCTACAACCAGGAACTGTGAATAACAGATGTCAAGCGGACAGTTTGGTTTATGGAATTTGTTCTCGTTTGGTAAAATACTTATTCTTTGGACAAGGTGAGATATACTTTTCTATGAATAATTGATACACAGAGCGAATGAGAATTGGAATGGTACATCACCCCTTGTGATCTTTGAAACAAAATCTTATTGCACGACCACTTTGCCGGTCGCGTATATTTTGACGAGTCAATGGTTCAGTGGGTCTGCTTGAGGCCAGTGTCTCGAGTCCAGTGCGTCGACTGCTGTAGAGAATACTTATTGATTGGTTTTACTCATGCATGTGCTAGTTTTCAGTCATTGTCTATAGTCTGTGTACACCGTCTTAAGTTGTAAAGACACTAATTTTCACACTGCCTCGCCAGTGGTAGCCTACAGGTTTTAGATTATTGCCTATATATGACAAATGCAGTGTAGTGCATATATGTACCGGTATTAGTTCTAAATGATGTCTTAACCTTTGCCGTTTTCTCGTTGCCTGTCCCGTTCATGACATACACACGGCAACATGAAAACGGGGAAGGTTGAGATGTTTGTTTTAGAGCTAAATATTAGGCTATTACAAGAACTTTAATTTCAGCAAAACAATAAGTTTGCTTAATATATTAAATGACGTATGAATTCTGATAGCAGAACAAGTGTAGAAGATCAATAATGTACCATGTAATGACCTATATTAAGGCTTTGTCATTCATTACACATTTGCAACAGTTGTACAACGAAACAGAGAGTATTGACAGGGAGGGGGGTTAATATTGTATGCGAATGATTCCTGTTGACCTGGTACTTCAATGATTTCTCTCAGTCATTTGTATGTCTTTAAAGGCTATCCATGGTGAATTATTCCCATGTCACTCAGATTCGATCCAAACCAGAGCAGATTGCCAGGCAAAATGTAAACTTTGAAATAAGAAACTTCTGGTATGAAGAGATGATGATCTAGTGATAAGTTTGATAACCCCCCCGCTGTTATGGTGTGTCATCATTAATCTGCAATTAGGTAAAATGAGGTAAAATATTCATGCATTATTGAGTCAAGGGTTTTTATAGATAAAAATTGCTCAACAACTCAATTTGATATTGCCTAAAACTCAATATTTTTTATCTCGCTAAATGCACAAATACTCAAGTTTTACTAACTTTTCATCGAAAATCAACTGTTAATTCTGAATTTAATAGCTCGCCAGTGGCCAAAATAAGCCAAAACTCAAATTCTCAAACAAACTGAATTTCAAATTTAAGAAAAAGAAGGGTATTCCCGATGAAAACGTGTCTATAAAAACCCCTGTGAGTATTATTAATGAAGTGCACAAAGTTCCATACACGTAAGACCATTTAAAAAAAAATGTTCCATTTATTTCTACATCCTACCATGCAGGCTTTCTCTGGCCTTTTTAATGAGATGTAGACCATTTTATCTTTAGCCACTACAAAAGTAAAGTTGTCCAACACCTCCCAATACAGTGTTAAAAACAGCCCACTTAATCTATGAAACTTATAATCCACAAGATTTAAAAAACAAAGCTGTGTTTAGTAAAGCTATTGGGTTAATATTATCAAAATCCTCTATTATCTAAGCTTATTTTGAGATTATGAAAGTAAATTACTGGCAGTAATGTTAATGAAAGCAATCAGATTTTTGGGGTGTGTGAGGAAATGTGAGCTTTCCAGGCCTGTGTTGAACACAATACTGAATACCTATTTGATATTTGATATGGAATTCATTGTCTTTGGGTGTAATTTGAGACATAAATTCTCATTTTGTCATAGCTCTTATTACTAATTGACTGTTCATAAACTACATGTACATGTACAATATTCATTTCATTCTCTAGAGCTGCATTTATCAAAGAAACTCACTGTCCTGGAGTATCAAACAATAAATAAATATTTTAAGTATAAGCTTAATAATGTAAATTACATTTAACAACTCATTTCTACCAGTTAAGAAAAAATCTCACTAGCTCATGAAAGGTCAACCAATTCAAACCAAAGGCATAATCCTGTGATCTACTCTACCAGGGCTGGCATGTTGTTCTATCAGTGTAGTAGCCTTTAGGATGGCATTAAACTCGAATCAAACAAACATTAAAAATCTCTAATATTGAGAGAGATTTCTGAGTAAATCCAAACATATGGGTGCAGATGCAGGTTATTAATGTGAACAATTGATTATAAAGGCTGTTGATTAGGATAGAGCTTCCTGTCACAACAAGGGTTTAGCCAGAAACAAAAGTAGGGTGTCCAAAATGGCCATTTGGCTTCACTTTTCAAATAACTGGCCAGTGGGTGTCCAATTTTGACAGTTTTCCTCTCTCCTGCATGTTTCTTAAAGTGAAACTCTGGGCTGCAATTAAATGCATATAGGTAAAACGGGCATCATTTCTTGTGTTGAATTATGCTCTC
>JAVFBX010228440.1:0-10960 GCA_034783855.1 Mopalia kennerleyi | reverse complement strand
AATTTAGTTCTAAACGTGTTTTACTCAGATGGTTGTCATAAATAGCGGTTCCTATCCGCCCGTTGTGATTGAAGACACTATATATGTCCGGTGTTGGTCAATCATAGTCATAGAACTATTTTTATAGATTGGGAGAACTTAAAAGCAATACATAGAAAATCACGGCAGATAGCTGTATGGCTCACGTGACTGGACAGCGCCGTCTCAAGCCCACTTCACACGCGACGCTACGAGACAATCGCGCTGCACGAAAATAATGTAGAACACTACTTTTAATGTAATGAAGTCAAACTAGAGGCAACTGTCGCGCTGCAGTCGCATGTTTCTAACGTAACATTGTGACGTTATTCGTTTGCATTATGATGTCATTGTCTGAGCTGGTTTACCAGTGTTACAGCATAGGAATAAAACGTGTCGTGCAGCGCCCAGTGTGAACAAGACCCAAGCGACGCGACGTCGCTGGTGTGAATTGAGCTTTGCTGTCATAGTAGCTCGAACTGCTATTAAATTTAGTCCGCTATTAGACGACGTCGCGCCATGTTGTATGTCTCTCTAACCCAGTGTTAGGAATTTAATCTGGCGTTAGCGGCTAATCGTCTTTCGAGCAACTGGTCCGGATTGCACGTCATCAAGGGACGATCGGCTTCAAATATTCTATGTCTTCTCTTTAAATAGATCACTCAAGCCTACGTCATTATGTGCAAATGAAGAATTATGCCTAGTTTTTCCAGTCATATTAAAATGTAACGTTTTTGTACGACAATTCGATTACAATAAGTCATCGTGTGAGAAACGATAACCCGAGCAGATGTTATATGATACGATGATTTAACGCTCGTACGTTAGCTTTCATAAACTCGCTGGAAGCTGATGATTTCCACAATTACCACACACTCTAGTGATATAGAGGTTCTCTAATTAGTGACATGTGTATATCAAGTTTATGAAACTCGGTGAGTGCTTTCATTTATACCAAGCCTCCGGAGTATCAAACATTTGATATCCGGATCGCGAATTTGTGATTCTGTTGATCCCATTAATGTTAGTTTTTTTTATAAATTGCAATAAGCAATCTATATTTATTTTCAGCTTGCGGAAGAAATGTTCGAGAAACGCGCATTGATAAACACAGATTTGGGGCATTGGTAAGCGTCCCTACCAGTGATCAGCACCATCATAACATAACACAGGGCGGGTTAAAATGTAATTTCGATTTTACTTAACTACGACAGAAAAGTATACAAACTAGCTTAATTTCGAATCACCAAAGTCGGGACTAACTGATGGTGTATCGTTGCGGCAAGCCTGATATGTTTGTCATATTATCAAGCACATATACCAGTACACCTGTACTGTATCCTAATGCATTTAGTATATCCTGTTCCTACATGTCTGAGCTCATTCATATTTCTAAGAATTCTTTTACATTTTGTAAAAAACAAAAAGTGACGTATAGACCCCACAGGCCAATACCTGGTATTTCAATCTATTTTATTTTACATTGAAATGTTTGTGTGTGTGGCTCTTCGTTGAACACGTCATATATATTCTGGGTAAATTACGCTTAAAAATAAATACAATGCATGTGCCTCGGGGGGTATTCTGGGAATGAATACGCTTTTAAACCACGAATAAAAACTGAGACCTTTGCGATTTCTGTTTCATAAGTTAATAGCACTTTGAAGTTATTAAAATGCATGTAGTTGGGGCAAATTAATTTCTGAGTGCAAGCCCCAGACCTTAGTACGTTTTAAAATTAATTATTTATAATATAATTCCCCACAGCGATGTATATATATGGTCATTACGTATACATAAGATACACAAGCGAAAAATATACCTTTGATTATTTTTAAATGTTCATATTTATATTCGGGAACTTTCAACTCAAGCTACTGTACACGTTTGAAGCACATGCCATAACTATATCAATTGATTTTGTTTGCGTTTGCGGCTAACTTTACTGACTTTCCAACATTCTGAATTACATTGTTCATTGGTGGAGACGGGCAATACGTGTAAACCAGTAAAGGCACAGCTTTTTTAACCCAATCACCACTCTGCATCCAACAACAATTGTATTTGGCCTAATCATCGCTGTATTTAGTCCATCTATCTTAATTCACATATTGCATTGATATTTATATGTATCAACACACGCGTAAAATTGTTATGATGGTAGGCCTACAGAAAAATCCCCAAGACAAGATATAGTATATATGATAATTTATTAAAAGTCGAAAAGCGAGTTTACATTTTGTTGCATCACAAATTATAGCCAAGTAACACAATATGACAAAAATAAAGGAAAATAAAATAGGTAAAAACCCACAACACAGTTCACGACACAATTCATGTCACCAAGGGAACAGGGAAATAGATAAATCCTGATTAATTTATGGAAAATTAAAGTGTAAATGAATTGTTATTACTTTTCAAAATTTAACTGGTAAACTATATGGCATTATGCAATACATGTTTATATATTCTGAATCGTGCTTTAATCTTTAAATTATATATGCAGAGAAGAAATTTTAAAACAAAGACGATATTGTAGATACAATACTAGCTGGTGTGGAGACTTTTGTACAAGTGCTATACCGTCAAAACAGGACCACAGACTACAACAGCTAAAATGTAATCCAAACAACAATGCTTGAAATCATGCAGTCTATCATTAAAATTTGAAGTCTTCAAATACACATAAATATTTTATAGAATATTTTTTTCTGCTGGAGAGATCAACATCTCAATAATTTGCATTAATATTATAAATATAAATAATATTTTTTTAGCGTCTGACAATTCGATAACCCTTAAAAGATAAAGTATATGCTGATTTTTGTTGACGATGAAAGGCAAAACAAAGACAGATTTGAAATGAACTTTTTAGCATTCAAAAGACTGAACTCGTCGATACATTTTAGAAACAGGAAAAAAATAAAGTAAAACAAAAATCACAAGATAATGAAATAACAGACGGAAATGGAAGGTGGATAACGTCAGAACAAATTAAAAGATTTAGCTTACATATTTTTAAGCACGATATTAGAGCAAAAAAGACCAGGCGTGAGACTGAAATTCGTTAAAAAAAATATTAAAAGAATTAAGCTTGCGGGTGAATTTAGTTACTCTTAAAATAAGCGTCAAATAACATTATATCCTAACAAATGAGAGCGAAATAGGTCAAATAAAGTTAATAACATTATTTACAAAAACATAGAGGTGGATTATGATTATCTTCGGAGCAGATCATATTGTCTATATTGTATATATATATATTTGCCCAGTAAGACTACATTACAGGTGTCTGTATAACAATGAATATGGCCGTGTCATATGGACATAGGGTCATGTGCGTCGAATATGGTGTTGTATATTAACTGCTAAACACTGAAAAGGAAAGACAAAAAACAAAACAATGAAATTCGATAAATAACATTGAAATAATTAAGCTTGCGGTTGAACTTAGTTACTCTTTAAAAAAGCACCAAATTAAATTATATCCTAACAAAGGAGAGCAAAAAAGGTCAAGTTTATAACATTATTTACAATAACAAAAGGAGGTGGAGTATGATTATCTTCGGAGCAGAGCATATTGTCTCTAGGATATATATTATTGCCCATTAAGACTACATTACAGAACAATGAATACGGCCATGTCATACGGACATAGGGTCATGTGCGTCGAATATGGTGTTGTATATTAACTGATAAACACTGAAAAGCAAAGAAAAACAAAAAACAAGTAAGGCTGGAAAAATTAACTGTGTTCATCGGTTTAAAAAATAGTGTTCAGAGTTTAAGAATAACGTTCATAACCGCATTAGAGCTGATGTGACAAGTGAATTGACAACTCATATGGTGAACTGTTAATACCGTATAGCTTTTCACTGTGTAACATTAACTACTATTCAATAAATATTTCCCAAAATGATTTCAAGATACCTTTTTGTCATTTAATTAAGAGACATATCGCAATTGTGGCGATCATTGTGAATATTTATCCTTAATGATCACATTTATCATTGATATAATGTATCGGTGAAACAAAAACAAAATATATAAAAAAAAATGCAATATTACACAATGAATAATATATTTTCTGAAAAGTAGGGAATCGATAAATATACTTTAATAATATGATTAGAATTAGATTCCACAATATAAATAATAATTATTCATTACACAATAAATAATATATTTTCTGAAATGAAGGGATCCGATACATATGCATAATAATATGATTAGAATTAGATTCCACAATATAAATAATAATTATTCATTACACAATGAATAATATATTTTCTGAACTGAAGGGGTCCGATATATATGCATAATAATATGATTAGAATTAGATTCCAAAATATAAATAACAATTAATATAACTAACATTTGAACAAAAATAAGAAATATTAAATATTATTATTATACTATAAGTTGCTCTCTGAAAATATATATATATATTTCTAAAAATATACATGTATATGAATAAAATTTAAAAATAAAAGTGGAAATTCAAATCAAACAACGTTGTTATGCTTTTAAACATAAAAAAGGTTGGTGTTTAGAAAAGTTTAGGTGAAATAATGTTAAGGCAAAATTATATAGTAAAATGCATACTGTTTACGAAAAATATACATACATGAGATACACAGGCAAAAAATACTTGTGTTTATTATTGATATGTCGGTGAAATACCAGGATTTACTTCACGCATAAAAGTGTTATTTCACTGCCATTAAATAACACTTTTTGTTATTTTCTTCAGGTCAGTTTGAATACCATAATATTGCTCTCGTTAATGGTTGAAAGTATAACCCACTGGATGCTTAGTCTCGTGAGGTATCTCTTTCACCACTCACTCAAGCAATATTTATGGCATTTGTGGCAATAATATTCTGAAATTTCATTTCAAGATACTTAACACTTTTGAAGTACATGGCACATTTGTTTGTTTTTGCTTAGCAGTTAAATTTACTGATTGTCGAACATACTGAATTACAGTTTTCATTGGTGGGGACGAGGAATATAGCTCCATCCGTAACGCGCCGGTTTGTTGAACCCACTCACAATGCTGCCTCCTGTTCACAAAATCATACGCTCTTTGAAAAAGAACGAACTATTTCTAGATGTTGATAGAAGAATAACCATTAGATAAGCATAAACATTTCGATGCAATTGGTTTTAATATGACATCTTAACATGGCGAGAGTTATCGAGTAGTCTGTGAAATATATTTAAAATACTAGTAATGCATGGTTTTCGAGTAGACTTGAATGTGTTTGAGTTAGCTTTCTTCACTTACATGTGCCATTCCAATGGGCGAAGGAAACCACCCTCCGATACACTATACAAACAAACAATGACAAGACAGGACAATCACAGACACAGTACAAATACATCACAAACAAATTGGCTTCGTGTGATCCTTCAATATCCAATCTAAAAATCAACGACCAATCTCGTAACATAATTCCAAGTAGACGATCCACAAAACCAGTAACGGGCGCCACCTCAGTATTCGATTAAAACACCCACAAACACGAGCACACACATAGTTTGTTAAACAAACATCCATTAGCTTTTGGAGACATGAACAAAGTTTGGTTGCAATTGATGTCACATTTTCATCGATATAATTTCAAACGGTGGAGCAATCACATAGAAAGATGAAAATTAGATACGGGAAAGCCAAGTTTGGTTACAACATGCGTAAACATAGCCAGACACATAGCCAAAAACTGTTTTGTACATGTTTATATAATAAAATAAAAACAACAGCGATGAGACAATCACTAATTGTTCATAGATCTGGGTATTTGACCGCCATGTCTCAAGACACTTGAACAATTCCTGTAGATGCCACTACATTTATTTTAACTAAAGTTGGCATAAGTGGTAAAATTATCCAGATACGTCTTCAGCATTTGGTAGCAGAAACGATAATGAGCCTGAAAAAAAAAACAAGCACAAAGCATATTTAACTCAACATATATATATATATATGTTTTACAATACAATGTTAACTAATAATTGTGACTGAATTTTTGTTAGAAACATTTTGCCTCAGACACAAATGCCGAATCGCATTTTATTAAACGACCACTGATGTCACTGGCTTTTTCAAGGATGACGTTCCCTGTAGATACTAGCATAATTTTCAAGTCAATTTACAAGACCCAATTACTCTAAACGATTAAATAGTTGCTAACACAGTTTGCTAATCAACCATCAACAAAGTGTCAATCTACATGACCCAATTGTTCTAGACGATTGGGCGCCAACACTAGATTAATTGGTTGATAACGGTTTGTCGAACAACGTACAGCAATGTGTCAATCTACAGGACCCAATTGCTTTAGACGATTTCTTACTAACGTTAGATTAAATGGCTAATACTGCTCTACCGATCAACCTTCAACAATGCAGCAACACAAACTTTCAGAACTATTGTTGGAATTACATATCTATGACTCGGGGTCGTATGAATTTGGTGTGAGGATTTTTTTGTCTCTATTAAGTGTGTTTTGACAATTGCTGCTTTAATAAAATTGTCTCTTTGATTAGTCTTTCGGATTTTAAAAAATATATTAATGTGGTTTCCCTGAAAGCTGCTGCCATGATGCAACTGTGGGCCATTAACCTGAATATGCTGCCAGTATCTGCACTGGGACTTCTTCTTCAGTAAAAATGATGAAATAACTTGTGCTCAATTGGTCTACATTTTATAAATGCCAGCGGCCGCGACTAAGTAAATAGCGTGCACGCTTACTAATCCTACTTGGAAGTACCGTTCACAGGATCGAAGCAGTCTGTCGTTCATCAGGTATATAAGCGAGTCACACAATGTGGCTTGGTTTTTACGCGGTTTGATCCCGGTTTTCCATTGTTATTATGCAAGGCACAGTATGTTTTATTTATATGCTACCACTAGAGTAATTTCACGAGGTCCGAAACGGTAACGTGTTTAGAGACGTAAATATATCTTCTCAGAAAGTAGACAGGTATCAGTTCGTGTGTGTTTCAAAATGCTTCGAGAGGTAAAGTATTTCTATCAATCAATCAAATATAATAATGTCTGTACATTATTGTTTAAAACAGCCTAATGTAACTCAGTTAAATATTACAAACGTATACCAGCACGATGTTCAAGGTTTATCTCTAATGTGGTTTTACGATTTAAACTGGTGTTAGTGCCTTACATTCTTTGAAGCAACTTGCCCATGGAAACTAGAGATAGTTTAAACCATATACTTAAACAGACTGCAACGTATAAGTGTCAGAAAAACAAAGCTGAATATCCTCGCCGAATGAGTTGTGACACATACAATGCAATAACTTAAACTTACCAATTTCGTTACTATTCCTGGAGACATTGCGCAGATTCGCTTTACGGACAGTAAAATGTTGATGCTCGATTCTGTTTTCAGACGGTCCAACAGAAAATCACAGACACCAAAAAACCCAGACCGTTCAATACCATCCCTGGAATAATGAAAATAATATTTTGCTATAGTATTGTACAATAGTCAAAGTTTTAACTGAACCAACTCCGTGGAAATAATTTCTCTATCTAAGAGCCTGTTCGGGAAGAGGGTAATAATATACGGGTGTATTGGGTTGGACTCCACGGAATGGACACAACCCCATATTTCCAGTTACTTTTAACCTCATTGGGTTTTGTCTATGGGGTAAAAATATCGTCAGATTTCATATGTTTTAAACCTGAAGGTCTTTCACCGTCCGACACACTGGTTAACAATTGTGTATGAGTATTTCCCTTCAGCTTTGTAGTGATGTACTTAGTGGAGCGGTGTTAAAATTAAACCTAACGTAAATAGTTTGCGTCTGTCGTGTAAATAAATATAAAAGGGTATGTAATTTACCTGCAGTGTACAATGACAGTGTCCAGTTCATGATGATCATCCCAACTCCTCACCTGTTCTTTCAGTGATATCATGTGGTCTGGGGACGGAATACCTTTATCACCTTTCGACCAGCCAGTGAAGCAAATATGTTGAAGAATAAGAGGATCGTTCTGTGCAACAAAAATCACAAATAACTAAATAGTATAGGAAGAGCTGGAAATGTATTCCATTAGTGTAAAAACAGTAAACTAACTCAAACAAGTATGAGGACTATACTGTATTATCCGATGGTGAAGTATGGATGCTACAATCTTGAAAACAAATTGAAAAGCTACAAGGTAGATATAATAAGGTACAGTTGTTTCTTTTTCACTGAAAACTGTCCACATAAGTATGAAGAATGTCATCCCATCGATCACAGAATGATGACACACCCAAATATATAACGATAGAGAGAGGATACACAATCATTCTATGTACTGATATAAATCAGGTGTGTGCTTTTCACTTTTCACTTTGTTGCGATGCCTAGGCCGCCATTAAGTGCTTTGTTTACTGTGCTTATAACGCTGCATGACAGCCTAGGCATCGCACCAAAATGAAAAGCATATACCTGATTCATAGCAATAATTCCTGGCTAGCCACAACGTTTACTGATACCATGACCAGAGAAGAACGAGTTTTATAATTGGTGGAATACCACATTCAACAACGCTTTTTATATCAGTTTATTAAATATATGAAAACAGAAACCTACCTTGTCAGACAAAACAACGGAAAGCTTCCGTACTGTCATTATGCTGGAGACGTTATTTTTTTCAAGCAGTGTTATCTCAAAAGGGCCTATCTCAGTTGGTGTTTCATCCGTCGGCCAGTATTGGAGATTCTTAAAAAGAGCACGAATTACCACAACATGTAAGTTAGGCTACATGTTATACTCATAATCATGCATTACAAAGTATAACAGTTTGTGTGTAACAATAATTAAATTACTCAATTTATAAGAATGTATGAGAGACGATTACAATCGGTTGTGTCCCCATGGCTAAGGGCAGTTTGTCTTGAAGAGTAGCAATACTGTCTTTGTTTTGCACTCGAGAAATATTAACTTGCCAATGTTATCAAAACACTAAGCATTATTTTGATAAAGATTACGCGAGTGTTTGGGATGTCAATTTAATAAAATACAAAACAAATACGGACATCGTATATAGAGCCATCTGCCAATCGCCTTCTGGCTTAGGGAAGTTTGTTTGAAGAGTAGCAAAACTGTATTAACTTAGCACTGGAGGGAGATTAACTTTACAGCATTATGAAGACGCTTCACATCTTGGTCGAGCTAGTGGCAATTATTGTTGGAACACACCAACGTCAAATAAGTGAAATATCCTTAAGCACGGCGTTAAACACCAATCAAATCAACCAATCAATCAATATGTTGGTTTCTTATAACGGTTGAAACAAACGACATAAAGAACATTTAAATTGAAGACTGATTATTTTGGGTGAAAATACAGAACGTACTTTAATTTGTTTTTCGCGCATCTGTTTATAGATTTCAACTTTGATGAGCATAGAAAGGAATATTGTTTAAGCTGGTTGGCTTTCAATGGTAAAGTGAATAACAATCGTCACATACCTGTGATAACTCGTTGAGTAGGATCAGACTGGAGCACTTCTGTTCGTAAACCAGTCTCCAGAAGTCAAGCTTCTCGCTTTTGTTAGGGATCTTTGTACCAATTAATCGGCCCCTTTCACGTTCCGTCTGTGGATACATTTATAATAACTTCATTTTGAGTGCTCCGTGCGAAGGAAAATAGTCCAGTTTTAATCAGTTTCGAAACATTGATAACTGTCACCTCTTGTTTGCTGACCCAAAGTACTAAAGTTTTGGCGGCAATCTCAAATCTCGATCAACTTGCGATTCAAATGCCATTTACATCGTGTACTCAGTCGTTTGTACCTGTCCCAGGTGAACTCTTACTGCTTATATATCTTCTAATACCGTCACTGGTAAGCCCATCGCAAATTCCAGTGTATAGAATAAGACAATATTCAGGCCTAATCTTATTGAACCATTATTTACTTGCACATCGCGAGAATACCTACCTCCCCCCCCCACACACACACGCACCCCAACCCCACCATACAACACATGATTTGTAAATTTACGAGTTTCACCGTATCTATCTATCCCCGTGTCTATCTTACCAACTTTTGCGTCAACCTTTCAAATAGGTTCAACTGTCTATATTTGTGTTGTGCAATAGACATGTTTGTAACGCTACTAAAGTATTTCTTACCAATAAGCAAAATTAACCAAATTTCCGCCTTTCGCTTTCAATTTCAAACAGATCAACGCATTTCACATTAAGCTTTTACATTAAAAAAATCACTTACAATCCTTCATTACGATCCTGACCAAATTTGAACAAAATGGTGTATATTGTATGTATTCAGCTCTGTTTCAACATGACATTGGACAACTTATTATTTGTATTCAGTTATGTTTCAACATGATACAGTATGACCTATTGTATGTATTCAGCTTTGTTTCAACATTATACAGGACAACCTAATGTATGTATTGAGCTATGTTTTAACATGATACAGTATGACCTATCATATGTATTCAGCTATGTTTCAACATGATACAGGAAAACTTATTGTATGTATTCAACTCTGTTTCAACATGATATTGAACAACTTATTATTTGTATTCAGCTATGTTTCAACATGATACAGTATGACCTATTGTATGTATTCAGCTTTGTTTCAACATGATAGAGTATGACCTATCAAAAAACAATAAATAAAAAATGGCGTTTATGTATTGGAATTTATAGAGGAAATTTAATAAAGTGTGTCTAACTTAAAGAAATACTTAACTTGCTTTATGAATACGTCAAAACTGAAATTATATTGGATGCAAAAAGGACCTTTTATGGAACTAATTTTATTAGTCTGTATCATATTTGGTAAATATCATTTGTTTTATATCAAAACAAATAGTGTCCTGTGTAGTTTATTTTAACCCATATAACGGTAGCTGTTAAGATCATATATAGCTAGTTCAGTACACAGCTGAC
>JAVFBX010228429.1:0-10962 GCA_034783855.1 Mopalia kennerleyi | reverse complement strand
ATACTTAGCTATTAACGAGATATCCGTGTTGAGATTGTAATAATATATCGGGAATCATCTCATTATACTTACCTGCTAACGAGATATCCGGGTTGTGACTGTATTAATATATCCGGAATTCTCTCTAATACTTTACCTGCTAACGAGGTATCCGGGTTGTGACTGTATTAATATATCATGAATTCTCTCTAATACTTTACCTGCTAACGAGATATCCGGGTTGTGACTGTATTAATATATCCGGAATCCTCTCATTATACACATAATGATGACGGACAGGGGATACAGACTTCTCCATTGTGTGAATATGAGAATCAACACACTGTAACTTCTCTAAATACTCCTCGGTGGATACTGGAAGGGAAATAAGCATTCGTTACAACGGAGATTATAGATCTCAAAAGTCATGCATATCTAACCCACCATTCACTCGATCAATATTTATGGTATTCAAACATTATTGTGTTATATCTTCTATATACGGTATTTAGACATTTGAATGTCGTGACGTTCTCTCACTTAATATATGTGTTTTGATGATCAGATTTTGGAGATAACCACAATGAGACAAGGGTCGAAGTTTCTTAATCCTTATTAACATTGTAACAAATTAACTGAAAACACATACTAATATTTTAATAAAAATCCTTTAAAATGGGTGGGTTCCACGATTCGCTGAGAGCTTAGTAGCGTTTCTATTGGTACTACATACATGTACACGTAGCATCTTATATATTACTGAAGTAACCAAGAACAGAAACGATGTTCAGTTTAAATCAGTCGTCATGTTTCTGAAGAAGATTAGAATGTAAACTTACCTGGTGGTTCGTTAAGTCTGACCTTCCTACTAGAATACCTGTAATCAGTGGCTACCTGAGCATCAGGGCCATCATACACATATACCTGTTTTAACTCAGAGTCTGTCAGGTGATCGTTCAGCTTTACCTGGCGATCGCATGAAGTATTCAACATACCTGTAATTAGAACAAGATGAAATCTCTTTATTTTAAATTTAAAATACTGAGATTTGCTTTAGCGTGTTGATATACATTCGGAAAACTCTTCGACTACGTATGACGGAATTATTTCCATTAATAAGAGAGCAGTCAAATTGCAGCCTAAATGGAATTATGTCAGGGAAACGGTAAAAGAGTGGATTTTTCCTTCCAGCAATAAGTAATCTAACCATGCTCTGTCACATTAACAATAAAAACACCATCTTACAAACGATAAACACAATGACGATTTTTATTGCCATAATTTTATCACATTTAGCCACAAAGATAATGTTGGCACCTAATATGGTCAGCCGTAATGATAATAATTATACATTCTTGGTTTGGTCAATCACGATAATAATATTGACACAGTCTTACCATGGTCCGCCACCCTAATAATATTGGCACAATCTTACCATGGTCAGTCACAGTGATAACATTTACACAATCTTACCATAATCCACCACGATAATAATATTAATAAAGTCTGACCATGGTCCGCCACAATAATAATATTGACACAATCTTACCATGGTCAGTCACAGTGATAACATTTACACAATCTTACCGTAATCCACCACGATAATAATATTGACACAATTTTAGCATGGTCAGTCACAGTGATATTATTAACAGTCTTACCATGGTCCGCCACGATAATACTATTGACACAGTCTTACCATGGTCCGCCACGATAATACTATTGACACAATCTTAGCATGGTCAGTCACAGTGATATTATTAACAGTCTTACCATGGTCCGCCACGATAATTATATTAACACAATCTTGAATTCCTCGATCCATCAACCCATCCATTAGTTTCCCTACCATACTGTCAACAAGACCCAGAGATTCAGCCGTCTGAAATAGGTTTATTGTTAAAGTTTATTAGTTGTGGAATAATGATATTCACAGCAAAGATCTAGTATAGATAATGAATTTATTGTTCTTTTTCTCTTATTGCGATCATCAATCACGTAATCATTAAAACAGGAAATATTTATATACAGTGGCCACACCTATCGTGTGCTTGGGGAGTCTTATAAGTAAGCTGTATATCTTTTGGATAGAAATACAGAAGTTGTGCTGCTTATTATTTCTTTTTACTGATAATTCAGCACACTGTGATGCAAATAAATGTTTTACTGCTAATTCAGTATCCTGTGCTGTTAATTCAGTATTCTGTTCTGCTAATTAATACTGTATTGCTAATTCAGTATCCTGCCATGCTAATTCCCGTGTTTATAATACTGTTAAACTCTCAATTCCATATCCTGCTGCGCCAACTACTGTTGTTCTGTTATTATTATTTTTCTATTGCGAAATCAGTATAAAAATCTGCTAATCATTTTTATACTGCAAATATCTCATTGTGTTGCTAATTACTGCAATACTGCTACATCAGTATCATGTGCTGCTAATAACGTCTGGACTGCTAATTCAACATGCGGCTCGGCTTGTTATTTCTATACTACTAATTTAACAGTCTATGCTCCTAATAACTGTAATTCTCTTAATTCAGTATCGTGTGTAGCCAACTTCTGATGTACCATATTCAATATCACATGGATAATGCATAGAGTTTTCCTAACATGGACTCCCATAGATTTAGCGACACACCAACGTGGCAAGGATAAAATAACAATCCTTCTCATTGAAATAGTTTACCTCTGGAGAGTTGGTGCCTTGTCTGTGAATGGTGTAATCAGGTTTGTCAAAATACAGGGTGATAAAATCTGGACGTTCATTTTCTGGGAGATCCAGCCAATTTAACACCGTGCTAATGCGAGCCTGGTATGGATAGGAGCTGAATATAAAAATTAAGTATTTTCATTAAACGAAAAGCATTTTCTTACAGCATTTAACCCCATATTCATCATTGAGTCCACTCGTAATACGACATCTGATTGATTGCGTAGAAGCTCTCGCGCAATCAACCAATCACTTGACAGTGGCGTTTAGTTATACGCGATCAATCCGCCAAGGGTTACTGTGCAGATTAGTTCGGAATACAGCTCTTCGCAAGAGATGATGATTTGATCTGATTTCGATCAGATTGCTGTTTAACCATATATAGACGATTTGTACAAATAGATCAATAATTTGTCAACAATGATCCTAGAAAAACAAATAAAACATTAAGGTCTTGCTGGACCCCCTGGGCTCAAAATGAACCAAGTTTTGTTAATCGCTTAGATTAAAAGTTAGGTACTAGTATTCAAACTGTATGTCGGTGGAAAAAATAAATAAAATTCTATTTACAAACAGTTAAATTTTAGCCTATAATTTAGCTTCCCCATGATCAAGTAATCAAGTCGCAAAACTTTAATTGCCTATTTCTGGCACTTCAGTTTTAAGCAGACACTACATTTTCCATGGCGGGTTTCTAGAAAACTATTCATGGTTGAGACATCAAATTTGTACCATTGTAAAGAGCACGATGCGATCTAGTAAACGCCGTTTTTTGAAAGTTGGATTTGACTTTTTTATAAGACTTTTCAAGGTGTGACAGACAAACAAATCCACTGTGATCGATCTAATAAATTAAAAAAAAATGAGGCACCGTTTACTAGTTCAAGGACTATTCTACTAGGTCAACTATCGTTATTGCACTTCGAAAAATTCAGTCTATATTTTTCTGTAGACATTTACTAATTTTGCAATATTTTTAGAAATAATTATTGGATTTTCACAACATTCAGAAATATGTTTTCTTGAGTATTCAAGCTTTCCACAAATATATACATATATATGGTTCAGATTTATACTCTTCTGCATAATATACTAAATACAGCAGTTGTTCTGAAAATCGACCAAGGGGGACGTCCAGCAAGACCTTAAAAACACAAAACAAAACAGATTTAAGTAGATATTACCAGCTTGATAAATTTGACTGCTTCAAAGTGGAGAGACTTTTCTGTTAATAACACCACTACACTGATCCGCATTTAATACATTAAATAAGGTGCAAAGCCGTTCAGATTTCCAGGGATTATATTTAAGTAGTGTGGAACATTTACAAAATGCACAGAAATCCAAAATCAAATACAGACTTAAAACCATACCTGCTGTAAGGGGACTGTGTTATGTTTGGTTGTAAACCTAAAATGAACAAAAAGAAGATAAAACGATAATTTCAAAAAGAATACCCTTGAATAATATGAGCACCAATATAAATAAAGTACATGCGTTCGAAAAAAACAACAACAAAAACAACCCAGGTCCAAATCCCTTCCCCAACACATCAGGATTTATTTTGTTACAAAAAATAAAAATAAATTCCAGCCCCCAAAAAATCCCGGTATTATAAAGTATATAATGATAACAAATATATATGTTTTAATTATCGCTACCTCCAATTTTGATTTCACTTCCGACCCAGAAAAATGAAGCAGTTGTCTTCCCGTGCTTCATTGCGGTATTCCATATCTAAACAAGACAAACATTATTTGTTATATTCAAAACAAATATATTGCACAGTTGTTCATAAACACTACACTTTACCTCCTAGCAATTAAAATGAGAGATACAAAAAAAATCCATCTTCACCCGATAGAGTTTGACTGAGATGGACAAAGGGTGTCCATCTTTACCACACAGAGTTTGATGTACCAGATAATAAAACTGAGATGGACAAAGGGTGAGGTAGAAATACAGACGCACAATCCGAAATCTACTGCCATCCGGACTTACGGGTTCTCAACTCCACAGAGTTTGATGTACCATACAATAAAACTGAGATGGACAAAGGGTGTTCATCTTCACCACACTGAGCTTAAAGTACCATCAGAAGTTTAGCGAGCAGAGGTATGAATCCAGCCATTCCCCAGACTCAATGGCACTGTGACTAGGCCCGCACTGATTGTTGAAAAAGCTCCCTCTATAGGCTAGCGATAATTAGAGAAACCTCTAACATGAATTCGATGTGGAATCATGGGTTTATCACGATAATGCTATTTTTTTTTACCTATTCTGACATTCAAACTGCGCAATGAGTCATATGGGCCTGTGAGAGTCCTCTGAAAGCTACAATGCTGGTTTCATATATCTGCTTTATAGACTTTTGGTACCATATCATAAAACTGAGATGGACAAGTGGTGAGGTACAGTTGCAGACGAAAAATCCGAAATCCTCTGCCATCCAAACTTGTGAGTTCTCCACCCCATAGTATGTAATAAAACTGAGACGGACAAATGGTGAGGTTAAAATTAGGACATTCTAAAATCGCCTGCTATAATCAAAGTAAGGGTTTCCACACACAGTCGTTGGAAGTTTGGTGTCCACATAAAAACACTGAGATAAGTGGTGACCTAGCGAGATAGACGAACATTTGCGAATCCCCCACTTTTCACACTTACGGGTTCTCCGCCCCACCACTGAGGGTCTGGTGTCGGTATTATACAACCGAGGGAAAGAAAAGATGAACTATAGAGAGACAGACGGACAATCTGAAATCCCCCGCTATCCAAACTGACGCGTTCTCCGCCCCACCATTGAGGGTCTGATGACGCTATTATAGAGCTGATAGAAACAAATGTCGAACTAGAGAGACAGACAGCGAGAAAATATGAAATCCCCTCCTCCACCCTCGCTATCCAAACTTACTGGTTCTCCGCCCCACCACATAGGGTATGATGTCGGTATTATAAAACTGAGAGAAACAGATGATGAACTAGAGAGACAGACGGACAATCTGAAGTTCCCCGCTATGTTAACTTACGGGTTCTCCGCCCCACCACCAATGGTCTGATTTCGGTATTATAAACTGAGATAAACAAATGGTGAACTACAGAAAGTCCGACGGTCAATCTAAAATACCCCGATATCCAAACTTACAGGTTCTCCGCCCCACCACTGAGGGTCTGATCTGCCAGATGTTGAAATTGTGAACCTCTTATCCAAGTATCTGTCATACATATTATTGGAGACGATGCCGTGAGATTCTGGATACAGGCCCTGGTGGTAAAAAGAAATATTCGTTCATGGCGTTAATAAATCGACTACGCCACAATAACTTTTTCAGATTAAATGCCTCATTTAATTAAAACCTTCCATGTCTTACCTCCATGATATTACTTGATGGTACTTGATGTTTACAAAATACAAATACCTACTGAATATAGTTTAGTGTAGGCTACATTGGGGGTGTAGGCTTTGCTAGGCCAATTTTTACAGGGCATACCCACCCAACCAATAAGGGTCCCAGCCTACATATACAACTGCCGCCCGAAGTTGTGCAAGTGAATCCACCCCGGCCAACATCTATAATTGCCCTAATTAGTATACACGGACACGAGCACGGACAGCGACAGCCCAACAACTGGGACCCTCCCTACCCCCTAAGAGGGCCCTTTGTTTATGTGATAATAACCTAGGACATACCCTGCGTTGACCACTGCTAAGCATTGGCATTTGAACTACCTGGCTGTGAAGCATGGATAAGGTTGCAAATGATGGAAGACACAGAGCCACATAATCAGAAAGGCGAAACAGGAAGGACTGCTGGCAGAACTTCGAGACTGGATCAACGATGAGCTCCGCCGCCAAGGCTACGCTGGCGCCACGCTGGTGCACTGCGCTAGTCGCCTAGCGCCGAGGAGGGATCGGTCCTTCTGATGAGTACTGAGCATTATAGAGGAGCCTGTCCTGCGGAGAAACGCTGGCGTGGTGTGACTGGTTTGTTGCTCGGCAACAGCATTACTTGTGAACAGTGCTACGTGCAGTCTTTATCACAAGTTTGGCATGTTCTAAGCACCGCTGACGACTGCGTTGACCACTGCTAAGCATTGCCATTTTGAACACACTTGGCTGCGAAGCACGGATAAGGTTGATGCGAATGATGGAAGACACAGATCCACAGAACCAGACGCGAGCTGCAAAGCAACATTGCTAACTAAGTTATGGATTCGCAGATTCAGGAGAAGAAGCATAAAAAGTCGCTGTGAGACGGACGGCAGCTGCCACCAGAAAGGTAAAACAGGAATGACTGCTGGTAGAAATTCGAGAGGCCATGCTTCGATATCGTTTCGAAGAGACTGGTGGGCCCAAATAACAGCTAATAAGCAGCCAATACCGAATGAGGCTAATAACTACGTTATAGCAGATCAGCCGAAGCGATTGCAGATACAGTCAGATCCTTTTCATATGGCATAAGCTTAAACAATGTCTTCCAGGAGTACCGATGGAAAAATGCTTGTGAACGCCTTGTACCATGGTGTGGTTGTTTCCCTCTTCGCCATGAGCTACGTTCGCATAGGGAAAATGATATTTGGAGGCGATTAAACAAATTCGACTTTTCCCCTGTGACGTGGGTATGGTCGTTGCTGACGTTTCCTTGGCTATGGCGACCAAAGACGCTCTACGTAAACAGGGAACCATACCTGCTGATATTATGAAATAACGCGCACGGTGGACTTGATAGCAATGCTTGTGGGTACCCCCCTTGCAAACGCTCTGGCCTTCTCTGGGTCGAATTTTCTCTTCTCAATGATGAGAATCCTAGACGTCGATAAGGGGTGCAAACGCCACAATTTGGTTGTAGAACAACTGCAATCAGCGTAGGCAAACTGGTCTAGAAGATGAACAGAGTGTTTTTACTGGATCAACGATGAGCTCCGCCGCCAAGGCCACGGTTTGCAAACTTTCAGGGATGTCAACGCCGCGATTCGTCAGTATACCCGCAAGTCTTTCAACATAAATTCACTCCTCTAGCATCAGAACCAAATCTTTTCGAAGTCTACACACCGTCTATAATAACCGGAAAGACCGCGAGATTGCCTTCGTCATGCTGGCTATGACCGCAACTGGCTCCGTTGCCTACAAACTAGCGACGTGAGTTTGTGATACGCTGAAGCCTGTTGGAGGCACATTAACCGTCTTAAATACATAGAAAACTTAGATGAACAGCAGGTAAGCAGCGAAGGTAGCGAAGACATACTACAGACTACTGGAAGGGGATCGCAGCTATAAAACCTAGCCGTCGCAGCGATCGTCACCGAGGCGGCTGCTAAAGCCTGGCTCAAGAAGCAAGCTATCTGACAGATCTACGTGGCTGCACCACGGCACATCCATATGCCGAAGTTCGATGTGACCGCCCCAAATGGGATCCACCAGGCTGCCCTGCTATTTCTTCCCCACGATAAGCTTGGCAAGCGCACCTATAAATAAACTCTTACCGTTGTCGACGTGGTTCGCGCTATAAAGAGGCCGAACCACTGACCACAAAAGAAACTTAAAGTTTCACTGACGCTCTTTGTCGCATTTACAAGAGGAGCCTCTCCTCAAAGTTGAACCTTGACGCGAGTTCATTGGCGCGGTGAGCTAGCTTCTACCAAAACACGACATCGAAGTCCGACGCGGTCGCGTCTATGTTCATCGGGATCGTGGAGGGCTTCAACCGGCTCCCTTCTGGAGTAGTCGTAAGACTGAGTTCCTCGGCTGCCCAGTGTAATTGCAGCTTTGAATAATGAGAAGACCAGACTCCTAGGCCAGAAACCAAAGGTTTCCATCAAGGCCAAATTGGTTGCACACAAAACCCTAGTCCGTTGTAGATGACCGCTCTGTTGGTAGGGTTGAGAATAAGCTCTCCTCGGCTTGCTTATCGTGCAATGCAGAGGGTGGACTTGAGGGGTAGTCTGAAATGTGGTAGAACTCCGCGTGTTTGGTCATGTGCTGGTACACGTCCCACGTCCCGATCTCCAGGAGCACCGAAGATAATTTGGCAGCGCTTCCCGTATTGTGCATTCATCTGGTTATAGTATATATATATTATCTTTACAAACAGTATGTTAGGCCATGGGCCCGAATACATGCATATATTACTATATTTAATAGAGTACATGGTTTACATGACATTGAATAAAATTACATAATAATATTGTAGAAGTCAAACATCAGGTGTTTTCGGGAAGTGTAGGACGCTCATCCCAACACTGGGCGGTTCGGGACCAGGCGAATCTTGTGGACCTGGATGGCTGCGAGGTCGTCGTCGAAGATATTTGCTCTGACAAAGGGTGGGCTGGCGATAAGGCACCTGAGCTTGTCCTCTTCGTGGGACAGGTCGTTCTCGAAGTTGGTAGTCGGACTTTTTATGCAGCTCGGTGTTCATTCGGATGTAGGACTACATCCAGGGGCTCTGCTCGAAACGAAGAGCTCTGTGAATCTTCTTCAGACTCATATCCAGTGATAAGTAGAGCTGCAGGTTGCGGTAGTGAAGCACATAGCATTCTAAATCGCGGAGGTTGGGGACCAGCTTCTCAACCTCGATAGACGCCACCCCAACACCAAGCAGATTTATGACAGCCTTTCCTTTCGAGTCATCTGCGTGGCATTGGGGTTAGCAAGCGTCGCCTTTATTTTGCGCTCCTCCCCCTGCAGTGCTTTTAAGAAGCGTTCTACCGTGTTGGGACCTCGATATTTCATGGGCGGCTTTGTATGTTCATCACATCGCAAAACGACGTAGCAGCAGCTTTAGGTCTCATGATGGTGTGTTTTCTGGGTATTTCTTTCGCCGGGTTTAGGGCACCCCCCTCGATTTTTGTGCTTAGAGCTTCACTCCGCGTAGATGACGAATGGTGCAGGCAGCTGTTTGTGGTAGTTCTGGAAGGTTAGCTTGTTTGCCCTTTTCAGGCATCTCCACCCTGACAGCCCTCTGTCCAGCCCCGATACAATCGGGCCTGTGGGCCTTGAGTAAGCCTTTCTTGTAATAACTGTGGAGACAGAGAGGGCAAAAGTGCTTGCGCTGTATGTGCTTAATCGTAGAGCAGATGGTTTAGGTCCTTGATTCAGGTAAAGTAAAATTTACCGATCTTCTAGACCAGCAGTAGGTTGCTGCAGAGCGTGTGCTCAGGTTGGTTGCAGAGGTAGTGGACGGTTACCCCCTTATCCCACCCGAAGACATTGATTGCCAGGTCGTTTTGCTTCTCGACAGTTGAAATCTGAGAAATGGGTGTGGGGGAGTCGATTCCTTTGAAGTCTAGGTTGTCCTGGGCGGGGTACCTGATGAGCCTATCCACATGTTCCGCTGCAGGAAATAGGGCAGACCGTAGGGCTCATCGTAGGCAATGGTAGTCTTTGTTCTTCACGTTTAGGACAGCCAGGCCTCCCTTGTTATACGAAGCAGCTTCAGTGGGTGGAGAAATGTAGGACCCGCCTCTCAGTGGCTGGTATCGGGCGATGTCCTGCCAAAGCGTATCTACTTGGTCGGCGACTCACCCGAAGCCTTTCTGTCTCCACTTCTCGAGCAGCTCTAGGATGTGTGGAACGGTCTTGTTCAACACAGCTTTGATTTTGATCCTGTCTGAGCAATCTATCCTTCACTGCTTCCGGGACTTGCATTCCTGAATGTTTCTCACATCATTCTGGACCGGGCCAGTCAACAGCAACAGTTTTCATCCATGTTATTGGATGGGTATATCCTGTAAACGCCTTTCTTCAAATGGGCGTTATGGCTACAAGAAGCTACAACACTAGGCCTGCTTTTTACCAACTTTCTCTAACGCTATATTACTGTGCCGAACCTTGTCTCGACCACAGGCCTGACATAGTTGTATTTCAGTCTGAACAACACCTACAAGTGCACCTTGCAGTATTTGTTGGCCGAAATTGCGCCACTTTCAACCACGCTCAAACGTTATTGCCTTTCATCATGTGTTTTTTTCCTCAGGTATACATTAAGCGAGGTGATTGTCTAAAAGTTTTTTTACGCAGGTCAGTTAATACATATCTAGATATATTAAGAAAGCTCAGAACGGGTACGTCATAGGTTTTATCACATAAACCAAGGGGCATCCAAAGGGGCTGGGAGGGCCCCAGCTGGTGAGCTGCCCCTATCCGTTCCCAGGGAGAGCTCTATGAGCGCATGTCCGTCGGTGCAGAATACTTTATGGAGTGATGGTGAGGAGGGGGTGGGGGGGGGGGGGGTATACCTAATTTGGGTTTGTTTGGTTGGGATTGAGCGACG
>JAVFBX010228418.1:0-10963 GCA_034783855.1 Mopalia kennerleyi | reverse complement strand
TCACCACGAAGAACCTTTTGGTCGTTGATTTTGTCTGAAGAACCATTTACCACCATAGGTTCTTTGAAGAACCTTCGCGACATACGAAGAACCATTTCAGAGCCTTTGTTTCTTAGAGTGTAGGTGGAAAGTATTTTTAACTGATGAATAATGATTTTCACCTGGTTAGTATATTATCGCTTTGTGGAAGTTATGTACGCCCATGTGAAAACTTGTCAACCGGGGTGAAAATAATTGTCATCTAGTTGATAATAGCTGCACCTTAGTGGAAGCGAATAAAATCGAACCTAAAGTAAATAAAAAACGCCACCGCAATCAATTAAAATATTGATGGGCTGAGACACATCAATACGTCATATGAGTTGATATTTAATTTCTTACCACAGTTTCACTGACATACTTATGCTTTGGCGTTAAGAGGCTTAGATATCACTTCACCTGGGTGGGATTATTGTTTATGTGACAATATTTCCACCCATACAGTTGATACAATTACACTTTCGAACCTATAAAAACATTTTTACTTATTTGAAAATGTATTTACGCTGGAAAAAATATTTTTGCCGACGGGAAAAGTATTTCAACTTAAGCGAAAATAATTTCACATGGGTGATACAAAAAATGTGCATGCCTATCCGATTATGATCTATAAATCCAGACCCTCGACACACCAACACATGGTGTGTGTTGGTGTGTATCGTATAAACCCATTATCTCAAGGCCATGCAGCGTCATTATACAAAAGACCAGATTTACACGTTTTCATCCTTGCCACAATTGTCTTCGAAAGCGTGGAAATTATTTCATTGGATTATTGTAGAAGCCAATCATAAAGCCGTTTATAAATCATGTATGTCGACAACAATCAGGAGTAGCGCATGCACTAACTAGTAACTATCATGCATGTGAGGATTCCAGCGTCTACATGTTACCTCTTCATACGACTATCTTTTTCCGACTTGCCTCGAGAAGATGTAAACGCCATGCTGATAACTCCAGATCCTCTATCATATGGAAATCTAATTGGCACTTTGTATGTTCATATATAGGTAATGTAACAACTGGGAACATTGAGACATCGACGTGTGAATCAACACAGCCAGCCAACAATAACAACAATCAAACTGAGCTCAGAATGGCTTTTAAGGCTCTCGATAAAGACAAAGATGGAGTTCTTTCAAAGGTATGAATAGGTTTTCTTCTTCTATATTTCTAGTTTTAAAAACCAATTTATCCATTGCGACACGTGTGGGTCAGTTAACAGCTATAGCTTAATTAGGGTACAGGGGATCGGAACCACAGAGATCGCATGTATGTAGAAAAGAAGACGGGAGGACACTCTGGGGTCGACCCAACTTGTATCATGATGTAATTTAATCTATATTAAAGTCAGCTAATCACATAAAATAAATAAATCTCACCTGTCCGTGTGAGACAAATAGTTCATATTCATATCCTATCCAAGAATTGTGATTCTAGTGATCTATAATTCTTAAATTTTGCTAGCAAGCACAAAACTGTTAATTTCGTTCTTTCTCCAAGTCAGCCTACAGGCGATGTATTCGGTTAGCTCTGACTGAGGAAAGGTGCACGATCTCTATGGTACCGACCCCCTGTGAATTAAGCCTGCACTTTACCCAAGCGCCGTTTTCTAAGTGGTAGTTGTTTCCATGAGCCAATTGGACGAAAGACTATGACTCCAGATTAAATCACTAATAGCGAATTAAAGATGGCGTGACGTAATCTAATAGAGGATTTATGTTAACAATCAGTAAATCTTTTACTATTAATGAAACATTTAGCTTCACTGAAGATCTTCGAATTGTTTTCTTTCCAGGAGGAGATGAGAGTTGGTATGAAAGATCTCTGGCCTAACATAAGCGACAGGATGTTTGATGTGATGTTTGAGGAAGCCGATAAAAATGGTGATGGCGTTATCTGTTTCTCAGGTTAGAGTCTTGACTTACTCATAACGCTCAGTTAAATTGCTATGTAAACACAAGAGCAGACTTGTGTTTAGGACTATCATCCTCATTTAAAAGTACAAATTGTATTAACTCACAAATACTCTATGGAGATTCTAAAAACCTAATACCTATCAATAATAATTATACTAACATTAAGAAACTAATTAACTAAAATATATATTTTGTAATGTGGTGTTCAAAGTTGTTTCAGCCGCACTGCGACTTTGTGAAAAGCAAAGCCTGGTGAAACATTGTAAAAGTCTACTCCATGCACACGCAGTACCTCTCGAAGCTTTTAGGCTACCAGTGCGTGATAGAAGAGCCTACGGAACATGTGTGTGTGTAAATGGTTCCGCAACCTATTGAGTCAAAGCGCCATTACTATTCCCAATTAGGGGAAAGGGAATTAAAATGCAGCTTCAGTTTAGTCAGTCTCTTCCCATTAAGGTACAATTTGATAAAAATGTAAATGCTTTCTTTCAGAGTTTTGCCGTGTGATGTCCTTATGACAAATGCTAGCGATGACTGCTATCATGAGTTCAAGGGGGAATGGAATGTTTTACGCCTGGAAGAGATGGGAGTTCCCGTTTAAAAATAACACCAATACCATACCAAATATTTAAATTGCTATTAGGCACCCATATCATTCCGGCCGTTTGAAAGTCGTGTTATTTTCATATTTACTGAAATGGACAAAACATGGCTTCCACTCCCGCATTCCTTTATGGTGCATATGTTGCAAGCTGGGAATTATTAAGGACTCCACATACGTGACACAGTTACCAAGACCATCCAGACGGGACTCCTTACGTTTATATGATCATTACTCTGAATATTTCAGCAGAACAAGCTATGAAATGCAACATGGAAGTATGTTGTAAATGAAAAGTGTATAACACCGATGATTCAGTGGGGAATACAGTCCATCGCATTTGACAGATGGAGCCGGGGAGACCAGAGATCTAATTACTAGCTCACTAGAAACTATTTCACAATTTCTCATTTATTACATCAATATTACAACAAAGAATTAGATCTCTGGTCTTGGCCAGTTCGAATGGCACACCCGAGTGACAATGGATCAGTAATTGTTAGACAGAACTTGGGATGAAATCGACAGCACAAATTAGGTTTCTCTGCACTATATTCTTATTTTGAAACACTGTCCAATATATATACAATAAATATGGCCAATTAATGTTCAATAAAGTGAAAACAAGTCAAATTTGTTTACTTTGTTTTATTATACTGTTAAGAAACAAGAAAGCAAAGCGTTAAAGCAATCAGCTAAAGTATGCCTAGATTGTTGTATGATCGAAGGACCAAGTACATGATATTGTTACATGTTTGTCTTAAATCAAGTTGTCAGGTTTGTTTGATTGGGATAATTGAGCTGTACCAACTCAGTAAGTCATGAAAACCACTTGAACTCATATATTTAGATCACTGGCCAATCCAATGGCAGGTGGGAGGCAATCCAGCTGGTAATTCCTGACCTACATCGTAATCTCAACGGGTTTGGTTGAACTTTTTGTTGTTTATGCCCATATTCGAATTATACCATTTTCCCAGGGTTAATTTGGGGTTAAACAAAATGAAGATTTGACAGCTCATAAAATGGATTGCTTGGCGTTAAATGTCATGCTAGAGTGCATTTCATACTACAAAATAAAAATATAACCACACTAACACAAATATAGATGTGAATGGGTTTTGTTCCATTGGAAAATTAATGTTGCTTGCTTGACAGAATGACTTCACTTGAACCATACTGCCAATAGTTCATGCAAATCTCTTGGGAATAACTATTGCACAAGCTTTAGGAAAGCTTCTTATGTTGTTGCATAAACATACAGGTTCACACTCAGATAATATCAGTTTTATGAGGACAGATTACATGATTGATTTGATAAGTACCTGCATAGAAAAAAAACCCTGCCGCCTGATTCATGTACATGGCTTAAACTAATATCCCCTTCAGTGGCAAATCGAAGTCATTTGACGATTGAACCACATCTATTGATGTCATAAAAGACAATCAGTTTAAATCTGTCATACATCTGTCAATACATTTGTTTATATCACAGTAACTTTTCATAAAACACAAATGTTCAATGATGGCTGCTTGAACCAAATTAATAAAATATCACACCGTATATACAATACTTATATACAAGATTCAAAGCATAACACTACAACCTTTGATTGAAGCTAACACACCAAATAAAATTAGGTTTAAATCATATACACTGTATAACAACAATAAGCAGGCCTGAGGCATGAAGGTCAATCTTTATGGAGTGTGTACAAGAGTATAAGCCTAACATTGATTGTTAATGATTGGTGTTTCACGCAATGCTCCTTTCTGCAATAAAATGCATATAGGTAAAACGGGCATAATTCATTGTGTTGAATTATGCTCTCCAATTTTCTAATCAAGCTATATCCATTTTATAATTGGATCTTAAACATTGTGTATTGTTTAATAAACTACAGTCAAACTCGTCCACACAGCCATGTCTTTGTACTTTTATCACTAAACAGAAGAGCTCCACAAATATTGACCAATCAAATATCTTTCTTTTCAAAATAGTTGCCTATATCACGAGACCTATAGTGTCAACTGTTTATAGTAGGGTTAACCTGTGATAGTTCACACATGTTATTAACCCGTAACAAACAAGAGTGTAAGTTGCATAACGTCATGGACAGGGATGGCCACGCCCAAAATGTCAGCTGCCAGTAGTTGTAGGTAGGTATATATCTTTAACCCTCAAGTTGTTTTATAAAATGAAGAAACGATAAGTCAATGCCATATTTAAGTATATTTAATGATAACCTTTCAAGGGATATACTAGGAGTTATTGCAGCCGAGAGCATTGCTTCAAGGGTATTTCACTTATATGATGGCAGTTGTCTTCCAACAATAATTGACACTATCACAACTCTGAAATGTGAGGTGTTTTTTATTGAGTTGGAAATGTAATTTTCCTCAGTGTGACTACTCTTCAAATAAACTGCCCCTATCCAGAGGGTGTATAGGACTTACAACATACACTAATCAAATATACACCACTCAAATCAACAGAAAGTTTATTTTATGCACATCTATAGTTTTTCCTTGAAACATTTTGTCATAAATGATGTTAAGTATTATTACAAGGTTGCTTTGAAACACTGCCTTTTACTAGCAGCTTCTTTGCACTCGGTTGAGGAATATACTATGACGCAGTCGAGTGCGTTTTGCTGTCATTGAATAGAGACTTATTGGCGTCTGTCAGTAGTGTGTTGTCCGAGGCTTCAGATTCTATAGCGAGTTCTACAGGCCCAGAGACTGCAGCGTTACCGAATCCTTTCTTGCTAATTAACATTAACATTAATAAAGCTGGTAAGTGAATGAGACTGAATCTGAAGAGTTTTCTTGATGATTTGCTGTCCCCATCTCTGTAAAACCTCCAGCCCAGATACGAAAGATAAAGATTCAAAGGGAGAGAATCCACAGCGAACATCCAAGAGGTAACATTCATAACAGGGGCTATTGAGCAAATCCCAATCATCCCAACACAGTACCTCAAAGCAACCCGTTTACATAGGTCTGGGTTAACCACTGACATCATTCTGTAACCACCCCGAGAATAATCAGGACGAAGATTCCAGCTCAAAGCATTGAAGTGAGGGAACTGCCAGGCATAGAGAATAGCTCCGAGCAAAAAGGCCCCTGAAATATAGAAACATCAGCAAGATTAAAGCATAGATCCATAAAAACTGCCTGAAACTTGCTGAAAATAATTTAACTCCGTGTAAATGAAAAATTTTGCTGATGATTTTCAAAGATTGTCAGTAACTAGCTGCAACTGAAATGCAACTCACTACACTGGACTTGGCAAAGAGGTGAAAAAGGTGTTTCTCCTGTTTCACTAAGTTTCAAAAGCAGTCAATTTCACCCAGTTAATTTCAGTCACTTTTAAAAAATCCAGTTTCAGTAGCAATCTTCATCTAACTCAAAAGCATTACACTGTAGGTATAAACTTATTCCTTAACAAAAAGTTACACAAGAGCTTTAGTGAGTTGCAATATATGCCAGCATAAAATCAATATGGTGATAATCTGATATCTGAATTTGTGCCATTTTGATTGGATGATTGGTGTATAATGACAGCAAGCCAGCACAACAGATGGAGATTGATTTAATTATTGGTCTTTAATACTATGCTAAAAGAGTATTTCACTTATAGGAAAGCAGTGTACTTTAATAGAATGCAACAGAGAAATAAAATTTAGCTTTTCTCATCAAGTGGCGCCATCTGTACACCAAATGCAATCAAATGTGACATCTTGTCCAAAATGTCACACATTTCCAAAATTCTCTGTTGGTCTTTACTAATGAATGAAGGAACTCTGGCTGCTATAGTGCAAACAGTAGTCCAATGTTTGCAGTGGAGAGAACTAGTAATACCAAGGGAAGTAACTCAAATGTGTTGCGGGCCAATATATCAGAATGAGGTTATAGGACTAAATTGTGACTGCATCAAACATATGCAAACAATAGGGAGAAATTTAAATGTGGTATAATATTATAAATTATTGAATAAATCTGTCTGGAAATACCAAGATATTTCCTATTTTTATGTAAAGATTAGTATTTTATTCAATATACAGACAGCTTAAATCAGTCAATCAAAATAAGGAATTGTGAGTATTTTTGCTAATGAACCTTTAGAAAGGGACCTGCTAGCTATTCAGGTGTTCTAATATGTTTGATTAGAATCTGTGTTCTCAAGTTTGGTGCTGAAATTTAAATATAGAAAGTGGATGTCTTTCGACAAATGGATCAAATTGAAAGCTACATAATGGTAGACTAAATGAAAAGGCAAAAACATTCAATTTTAAAAGAAATTAATATAGTAGTAGAGAGGCAGAATCCAAAATGAAAATTTAAAAATCATTTTTGGGTAGAGAGGTACATCCACCCTAGTTTGATCAGTTATAGGGTCCCACACCTCACCAGGGTGGATGTACCACAAAAAATCCCTTTTTTGGTCATTTTGTGAAAAAGGTAAAAAAAAAAACTGAAATTTGACAATATTTCGGGGTAGGGGAAACTAAAATTGGTCTTGGCGTTCTTACCATGATGCACTGCACTTCCAGTAAGCTCTAAGCGTTCGTGTACATCGTATGGCGAATGCACAACCTGGGCCTTATACTTAACAAGTTAGGACAGCCACGCGCTTCAGACCGTTTACTCCAGGCCCAACAAAACGTCATCGACGGGATAGGGGCATACTTTTGACCGGTTTCTTAAAACTTGTTTTGTACAATTTTTGATATTTTCCCGCGCTCTTCCTGTCGGCCATTTAAATTTTTGGGACTTTCCAAAGCAACGCAAGTGCTGCATGTATAACCGTAGTAGATTGTGTAAGGAGCCTTATTAGTGCAGATTGCTAATCTCACCATATTGTTGGTGTCTGTCAACTGACTTACTGTAAATTGTTGTAGTCAGTGAATTTCATTTTATTGTTGTATCCAATAAAAAGACTTAACAGTAGTGGCTAGTGCGTTACACTACGTTGTCACAGAAATAAAATGTCACTGTATCGTAGTGGATTATGAAGGTTTTAATTGTCGTGTTATATCTATTGAATTATACTTTATTGTCTCAGTTGTTGAAATTAGCTTTATTTTCCTAGATATTTTTCAATTTCATTTGTCATCGTAGTTATTGAATTAAAACTTTATTTTCATAGCTATTGTATTTGTATAGTCATACTAAGCTAATTTCAGTAAACCAATAGCGTTGCCTTGCATTGTGTTACAACAGACAATCACCCTTTGGAAATCGACATTTGGGCATATAAATAATTTAAAGCAATGAAGTACGTGAAAATGTGTCATGCGCAGAGACTTTATTGTCAAACCTGTTCAAAAGGTTTTCCTTTGCTTTAATATATTGGTTCGCCAAAGACTATGTGAAATTCAGTACTGCCTTAAGGAAATGTTGTGTACAATCACTTAGACATTAAACTGTATCCTATTTTCACCGCAAATAAATACACAGGTTGTATAAATACTTACACAAAAATCAGCATTAATATTAACACCTGTGATACTGAGGATTGTCTATACCTAGTACGCTAACAGGGTTGAGACCTTGGCTTATATATCTGGCTGTCTAATCGCTTAATCCTATTATTTCACGTTGGTAATCAGCCACAAACATCCCAGATGACACAGGGGAATCTGACCACCGTGAGTTAGGATAACCAGGTGACACACGTCTAATACGTCTTACCAGAGGTTATCACATCATACTGCACCGAGATAAACCCGCTTCAAAAAGACAACAGGGAAATATCTTTGGAGCAAAAACATATGTTAATGTGCTTATTACAAAGAAGATTGATTAATTGATCAGTTAATCGAACGGCCGATCAATCAATCAAAGTAGCGTGTGTGATCGACGGATGGGTTGATCAATAAATCCTTAAGATGTTGTATATGTGCAACTCGGGACGATAAGCCCTTGCTCAGTTTAAAGTCACATTCTAGTGGCTGTGAGGCGGTTTGAAAATAAACTCTTCCTTTGTACCATTTAAGTGGGTACACTGAATGGCCTGACGATAATTTTCTAATACCTTAGACCGATCGGGTATCAGCCTTCTCATCTTACATGGTGATTGAGCTTTCTATAATAGAATTCTGAAGATCAATGTCCTCACATTAAAACAGCATTTTTAGAATGGGACATTGTCGTGCGAACTTTTCCTTCATCAAACTCCCACTTGGATCGATCAGCCTGGCTCTTATAGTTAACTAGTATTGAGTCGGATTTCAAACTAGAACAAAAAAAGCCTAATAGAATAGATGAACACAGCCAGAAACAAAGATTTTGTAATTCCAATTTTGATGTGTAGCTTTATTTCGTCTCGTGTTATTAACGCTAATCGTCTTGGACACGATAGTCCGGCTGTAGGAATGTCAAACATTGTAAAGTCACGATGAAGAAAACCCACATCTAGGCTAATGTTCAGAAGTAATGGGTATGATATCTGTCCCCGGTATTGTGTGAGACAATGATATGCCAAGTTATCAAAATGATTTGATAAACTACCCCCTGTTTTCCGGCTAGTAAGTTTGTGGGGTTTGGTTTCATCATCGAACTGATGGAATGGCCTACCCTCATGTGAGGGAAATCTCATGTGTGACCTAAACACTCAATCATCGAATCATCTCTCATGGTGTATTGGTATAAGGCGTCTTACACCGTATCACTCCTTCTGCATCTCTCGTTGTAGCTCTATCCTGAGAGAAATCCATGCATTAAGACGTAGCCGAGTGTAAGACAAGTCATGGGGAGCAACTGCGAGTTTTGTTTGCACCAATGTTGCTGTTGGCTTCAATGCATAATACCAATGTAAAAGTTGTGGAGAGAATATCTCAAATAAAGTTGCATGAGGGGTATACGATAATCCTTACATCGAAAAAAAACATATTGTATACCATTGAAAAAAATGTAAAGCACTTTATTTTGGTTCAAATAAAACCTGATGTGTATTATTTCGAATGAGTAAAGTCTTTCTAATTGAAGACCAATCTTACATAATAAGATTGGTCAGAAGGCAAGGCCAGCGACATTACAAATATTTTATATGTATTGTTTCCATTCAGTTTATTACTCGATATCCGTTGCAAAAATCTATTTTTTGCATCTTTTTGTATGGACTTTTATCAATCAGTTGAGGTAATGCGATTAATATTATCCAAGAAACAGAGGTAGTATACCTGACAGTGTAGACTGACATGTGCATGTTGACTAGTATGATTGAAGACAAGCTATATGCGACATTTCATGAAATCCAGACCATTATTCCTGATTTAGCATTGGAAACGGCTCATTAAGCTACCATTGTATATTTCTAAAAAGCATTCACATTGGCACAGGGATAAAGATTAATTAAGATCGATGAATAAACTCACAGAAACAAGGTTCTTAAAAAACCTTTATCCCGAATTGTGTTATGGGTAACCTACATACATCTCCAGAGAAGGTAATGACCATTAATATGTTGTATAAAGTATTGTTAAAATGTAACCAACAAGATATTTGGCATGGGTTAGGAATCAATCAGCCTACAAAAAGTATTTCAAAGATGTAGAGATTAACCAATGAATATATATGTAAAGAGAATGAGTGTTACAACCTGTCTGATACAGAGGGATGTTTCGCCTTAACCAATAGGTCATTTCGATGTGTGTGTCTCTTGTATGCTATAATTGGGTCTTTGTAGACATTTTTGGTACAAGATGTTGATATGCCTGTGAAAGGAGACTAGTAAACTGGGTTCTGGGATGATCATATTGGAAAACGAATGGAATTGTTTCTTTTTTTTTTACCCTTTACCTGGTTTCCAATTAAATCCCAGTGGATACAAAGTTTGAACCCAAAAAGCATTTAAGTTTGGTTTCTTCTTCAGAGGGAATAATTTGTGTTTTTTCAATCTGCATGATTTCAAAATGTTCTTCAACCGAATGATCAGCTAGAGGGAAATGTTCAGCTATTGGAGATATGAGGTTTGACCTAATGGAGCTCAAATGGTTCTCTGAGCCGAGAGTTTTTTTGGTTTAACCAACATATTGTTTCAGACACTCCTTACAAGTTATAAGGTTAAGCACATTTTCTGAATCATAATTGAAACTGTCTACCAAATAATAAACATTTCTAGTTAGTTGCCCAACAAAGGAGACCTTATCTGGTTTGTAAGTATCTAGTTTGCATCTCGCCTTCATGCATTTGAGGAACAGCCTGACACTGTTACAGGTCGGTTGTGGTCTTTTCTCCTAGGAGCTGACTCTTTTGCCCTTGGTCTTAATCATAACTACATTTGCCTGAGGGTTTGGGGTTCGGCGAAGAAGTCGGCTGGTATATCCTCTTGGGATAAGGATCCTAAAAGCAACAGAATAAGTCTGATTGAAGTTAGCAAGCATACTACCATTGTGTA
>JAVFBX010228396.1:0-10964 GCA_034783855.1 Mopalia kennerleyi | reverse complement strand
TTATTCGCTGATCTGTGGCTGATAGGTCGCCCCAAAAATTGGCGGAAATCAATGCTCTATGGCCTGGCATGGCGTACGAGAGTTGTCTTAGTCTCGTCCACTATAGAAACGATCGCAAGAATACGATTGGTACATATGCAATATTCTCATTGGGTTGGTTGGATACCCCTGACATATAGCCTATATTTTTCGACAACACGTTCCACTTACATTACTGACTATCGCTGTCATTTTACTAGCGGAATACTCTCGTACCACAACATCTGATTGAGTGCGTAGAAGTTCCCCAATCAATCGCTTGGAAGCCGAGTCCGATTGTATGCGAAGTGCAGAGTAATGCAGAGTAGCTCGGAATAAAACTCTTGGCTAGCGAAGATGAACGAGACGGCATCTCATTTCAAATGCCCACTTGTCACGAATGCTATACCCACTTACAGTTTACTAAAAAAATGACATTGTTTTGCAACACAAACTTCATAATTCGTGTAAATAATTAAGCAATCCGAAACCAAAAGTCGCCACACCGAAAAACATTTACTCTTGTTGGTATAAGACTTTGGCTAACCGCGATACGATTGTCGCCGCTGCACGTCTCATTTGCGCTGATTCTCCTTGTTTCTGTCATGTGGCGGCGACAAGCCATAATGGTGTTAACTTTAAGGATGGTCATTTTACTACAAATTTGGAAAACATAGGCCTACACTATATGCTACATATAAAGCTATAGCCCGTAAGCCGTTATCTGTAATCTAATATAACTTAGTCAGAAGCTGTGAGTAATGAGATGGGAAATTACGAGTATTGCTTTAAAAAACAGGGTAATAAAGAATGATTTCCAAACATCTGCTGAGAACATATAAATCATATTCGAACATTTCACTAATATGATCAATGTGGCACATAGGAACCTACTGAATATTTTTCGCGCTGAAGGTGAACAAAATAATAATAATAATTGCAAAATTATCCAGAAATGGAGTAATATTTTTTTTTTAGAAAATCAGTTCTAAGGCTTGACCCCCCTTACCTTTATCCCCCCTACCTATACTCACTGCATGTTCTCTTGTTTTGTGTATGCAAAACATAGTAGTGATCCTTCGGCATGAGAAAAGCCTATATACGATCACTGTCCATACAATTACGTGGGCACATTGGATAACGTATAGGCACAGTAGACCCGGCAATACTGATCTATCATTGAATGAAAATAGACTTCGTCAGGAGCGAAGAAGACAATATGTCTTAAGGCTATTTCATCGATCGGAAACCCTACTGATGTTCGTTCGTCAGCCATCAGTTAGAAAGCGACCAAAATAAAATGTGTTTATTTTTAAAATCCGTTGACCTTGATCTATACGCAGCTGAACATTTTCTTGATAAATATTATAGACAAGCTTGATTCGAAACTCAAAATAGTTTTATGAGCCAGCTTAAGATCAATTCACGCTGCATGGTGATCAGTTGTTAGACTTCAGAGGAATTTATTCGGTTCTGATTATAATATAAAAGCAGAGGATGTGATAAGAAGGCAATTATGTATTGCCATTAAATACGATATACTTGGTCCGTTTCCTGTGTGGTATAAACATTGTGTACTGGGATCTTGAACGAACAACTGTGTATTAACTCTCACACGTATTCCGCGGAACGGTATCAAGCAGTATAGGAAGAACTCAACAAGACATTAACTTCACCTTTGAAGGCTTTGGTTGAGAAGCAGTGATGTATACGAGTTATTGTGGATTTGTGAACAGAAGTTAAGAATAGAACACCAAAGAAACACAACTGAAGCATTATTAATGGGTTTATAGTGAACAAAGTTTCAGGGCGACAGGCCTTAACGCAATTATGTATCAGCTGTTAACCTTTAAAGTAATACCGATGCCATTCATTGACTAAATTTAGCTACTCCTACAAAGTGGAAAACAAGGGCCGACTAATGCATCTATTCAATACTACCAGAGAATCGGAGCTCCATCTATTTCTAATGTAATACCTGCCTGTTTAGTGTAGCGTGTGTACAGGGACCAGGAACTTAGCAGCGACGTTTATCTTAACAGTGTATTATAGCTATTACCAGAAGTATATCATATAGGCCCCTACTACGCATACGACGCCTGCAATCACAGGTACTCAGGATTTCTGAACAAGATCAGGTATCAAATACTAAGAAAACCAGTCAACACTTCTTGATCACTTGGTAACAAACAGAGTAGACTATACTGTGACCTATATATATATATGTGTCAGCGATAATTCTGGATTTAACAACTATCAAATAGACTGGCAACTCAAGCCGTCATTGATTGCTTCTTACACGGATGACACAATGCGGCACTTCTATATTTATCCGTCAGCCGTTTCAGTTGAACACGGTTGGATAAAGTAAATCAATGAGTTAAGCTATATTCATGATAGCTTTATTCGAAGACCAGAGGTAACTATAGAACTCTGTTATCGGCTCTATCAAAGAGTATAAGATAAGACCCTAGCATTCGTCGGACTATTTTTAACAGCGAAAATCCCATGGTGCATTTGGATTTATCAAGCCATTTTCAAATCTGACTTTGTTAAAGCCCGCGCTATATTATGAGAAAAGGAAATACATTGTAAAGTGGTACGAGATATATATAGTTACTATGTAACATTCGATTCTTGTTATATATGTAGGCCAAAGGTGGAGTACATGCAGCTTATCTTATTTTCTGCACTCTTCACGTGACGGTGCGGTATATGGGTGGCTATCGGCTGTATGGGAATGTTATAACGGTATCCCCTGAAGAGATCCACAGATCGTATAATTAGTGTTGTATTCACGTATAGGGCTATTGGTCGCTTTCCACTGCTTTGATCAGGTGATAGTTATACTAGGGCTTCCGGTATTCTTAGTCAAGACGCTAAACACTGTAAGTTAAGTGCAAACTTTGTTCCTGTTGGACGTTTGGTTTTCTGAGTTATTTGTTAAAATGTACGGTCTTTCTCTCTGTGCTCAAAACACCGTAAGAAAACATCCAAGTCATAAAGCACGATCTCCTTGAATAACAGAAGAGATGTTTATATAATGGCACTACATTTACTTGTTCCAGATACGCGTCACGTGATTAAGGTTAGTATTTATTTATCAATTTTCTTTATATTGCTTGGCTTTTTGTTGTTGTTTTTATTTTCTAGGGAAAGGCAAAGGTATTGTTCGCCCCCATTAAACAGATGTTTGATGGTGAGAACAATCTTAGCCTTTGTCAGAAATGATTTGAATTTAAACTATATTCGTTTTTTTGTTTTTAATCTATAAATTCTTAACAATTGCCGATTGGGAAAAGGTGTATACAGCCAAGAAAACAACTGCCCAGTTGTCGCATTCTGTAAATTGAAGTCTGATTGCTTAATTTGTTTTATACCCATTCCGTCTACTTTTGAGACAATAAACCAGTATATAGTAATCAGAGTATGGCATACCTTAATTACCCTATTCGCCAAATGGGTTACATGCTACGTATATCAATTAGGACTTCATTAAAAGTCCCTATTATAAACACCTGTTCATGGCCTATCGCATGTGGGGTATAAAATTACACAGAACTCTTGAGAGGGCATTTTCTTGTGTTCAGAATAGCTACACACAATCCCACATTGTGCACCATACACTATGGATGCCCGGTGAGGCCACCTCGACACCCTCTCCCAACTGGTATACGCGTTACCTTGGTTTCCGATCTAGCTTCCTTGCAACTTTGTGAGAAAACACGATAGCCTTTACTCTTATCCGGCTTCGTAATGCGTATTATTCTAGCATGATGAAGTTAAATATATGAAGGCTGATTTCTTATTGCAGAGAAGAATATCGAGGGACGGTGAACGAATAAAGCCGAAGTTTGGAGAGTGCACAGCTGAATATGATCAGATTTTGGAGAGAGTGGTATCAGACAGACACTATAAAGAAACTGTATGTGCCTTGAAAGAACGAATGAAACAACTTGGTTATATGTTGGAGGATTCTAAAGCACTAATAGACCAGAAGAAAAACTTCTATAGGAAACAACGTCAGCGGAAAAAGTTTGAACGTTTGTTACCGTGTGTTTATGTTATATTAGTTATTCTGATGGTGATTTTAGCAATTCTGGGTACGTGGTTATTATTAGCCTTCACACCGGAAGGGGAAGTGTCGTTATGACCACTTTAAAGCAAAGTTGATCATGCACCTCGCTTCGCTTTATATTGCATGTTTCAATAAAGAATTCTATAAGAGTGGAAAAGTTATCATATTACGGTGTATACCTAAGCAGAATTCCCATCAAGCGGATCGCGTGGATTTTATTTGTCTCATCATTTTCATTAACATATCTGCAATAACGAATAACGAAAGGTGGCCTATATCCGAAATCAAGCCTAAAGTATCAATTGTTTGAGTTCATACAGAGAATTGTTATCCGTGAAGGCTAAATGGCATGCATGTCCACCTATCCGTGAAGGCTATGTGAATTGTCAGTTCGCAGTTTTGTTAATCTCGTTAGGATATCTGACGTTTTTTAGGTTAAGGCGCATTCTCACCGGGCGATTTTAGTGACGATTTATAAACTCTGCAAAGCAGAGGAATCCCTTAAATTTTAAGGGATTCCTCTGCTTTGCAGAGTTTTTATTTGTCGACCTTAATTATCCAATCAAAAAGCAATAAACAAGGGGAATCACCTTATGTTGTAACGACAAATCGTACCGTTAGAATATGCCTTATAAGCAATACATTGCTTTAAGTTTTGAACGACATTTAGAAGTGGGGTAGCATAATTATAGCCTACAATTTCTGGATAACCACTTCCTGTTTTGTGATACAACGCAATGTTTCGATACATATGCCTGTATTGTTAGCAGATATAAATAAACTACAACGAGGAGAGGTTGAAAGCTATATATCACTCAGTATAAAGTAGTCGAATAAACAAGACCAAATATTCTAGTGCACAGTGTGGACCATAACCATGGTCTCAACGAATGCAAGAGAATGTTTTTCGAAATCTTATTTTGGTGTTTCCATTTGACGAAGACACAGTAATCCGCTAAACCTCCAGAGATATTCGTTACTGTGGTATCCGTGTTGCGCTCGGCCTTCATAGATGTATGATTATGTATCGAAGTCGTCTATTTTGTTCGTCAGAAGCCTTTTGCTTTTACTAGTTTAAAATACAGCCTCTTGCTTACTCCCTTGCTGACAGTGTACGGATTACAGTCTGAAACTTTCCAGTGTTTTGCGAGTGGTTGTGTGGAAAACGATCTAGTCTAAAAACACACAAAAAAGTGGATAGTCTCCAGCGTTTTTTTTATTTCAAATAAATTATTTTGAAATCAACTAAAGATGAATTTTGTTTAGTATATAACAGCCTATGTGTGGCCCCCTTTGTCTGATCAATATCTGTCGGATGGTTTGAGACGTGTTTGCATTCTAAATTTAAATTTATGCGTGCAAGCAACTTATCGCATATTGTTCTATTTTTGTCGTATGGGGGTTCAAGATTGGAAAGAAACCATTTTTTGGCTTCTGTTTTTTTGCTAATACATTATCGTCTTGATTGTGTTGTGTGTGCCAACCGATATTGTATAATACTGTAATCGTGTGAAATCTCAGAAGGTCCATACCAGGGGAACGAATAGAATATCCTCTGGGATGATAAACTGCCAGACTTACCAACAGCGACAATGTAATCAATGTCACCAATCCGTGTTCTCACGGGGTTTTCTTCCAGGTATTAATATCCGCAGGAGATTCAATTATATGTCGAGAAAAGGCCATAGAAGAAGAAGAAAAAAAAAACACACCCAGAACACAAACGCACACACATAGTAAGATTGTTTTAAGAAAAAGAGAGAACAAAATAACAGTGTCATTTTTTTGTACGCCCGATGAAAATAGGTCGTTTTATGTTCTGATCAGCGTCCGTCTGTCCGGTTGGCTCAAATCCGTTTCCGGAGCAGAACTCGAAAACTATAAGGCTTACTTTTGTTAAACTTGGTAGACAAATTCACCTGCGATTGTAGTTGGGCCTTTTCCTATTACCGATTCATCATTTCAACAATCAGTCCGTTTGTCTCTCCGTCCGGCTGGAAGGCTCCAATCCATTTCCGGAGCAGTCCGAGCAGAACTCGAAAACTATAAGGTCTATCTTTGTGACACTTGGCAGACGTATTCTCGGTCGATTGTAGTTGTGCCTTCTGGTATAACGGATCCCCCATTTTCTATTTTCTTTTAAATTTTTTTTATTTCTATAGATCAAAGCTGGAACTAGTCATAGTCATAAGTACATTTTGTTTCCGGAGCAAAACTCCAAAACTATATTAAGGCCTATCTTTATGAAACTTGGTAGGCACGTTAACCACTGACTGTAGTTGTGCCTTTAGCTATAACGGATTCATCATTTTAACAATCAGTCCGTTTGTCTGTCCGTCCGGCTGAATGGCTCCAATCCATTTCCGGAGCAGAACTCGAAAACTATAAGGCCTATCTCTGTGGCACTTGGTAGACACTTTCACCATCGATAGTAGTTGTGACTTTTGCTGTATAAAAAAAGCCATGGTTACCATAGTTTGATTGGTACCTCAATCGAGTTCCCTGTGTTTGCATTCTTCCTTAGAACCTGGCATGTTGCGTACCCAGTACCATTGTTTGAAATGTCTTGGGTTACCATGGTTAACCCCACGAGGGCGTATATTGAGTTTACTAAAAAGCAGTTTAGACTGTAATGAGTGTTATCTATCATCTTCCCTAGCCAAGGGTTTTATATCCGAGCTACTCTGCATTACAAGTCTTGGCAGATAATTCATGTACAACGAGAGTTTCAGCCACGCCATCTGCATGGTGGATAAAATGATCAAGGTTACAGTTAACTCAACCTGTTTACATGCAGTTACATCCAACCAGCGTAGATAACCTATGTTGAATGTCGTACTCCAGTTTTGACAGTTTCTTTAACTTGTTATAGCAGTGTTGGCATATATACGGTGATTTGGTGTCTGTAGCGGTAGGTACATATCCAATAATTTCACTGAGCTGGTTGAATACCTCAAACAAGTTAGAAAAATCTGATTGGATGCGTAGAAGTTCCCACGCATCCAATCAATCGCCTGGAAGCCGAGTCCTATTATACACGAATTATCCACCAAGGGTTGTAATGCAGAGTAGCTCGGATATAAAACCCCTGGCTGGAGAAGATGGTAATCTATAGAAGCTCAGGAGGTGAGTTAAAAAAGTCTCGCGGAATGCAAAACACCTTTTTTGGATCAAATGAAACGTTCTGAAAAAGAGATGTTTTTTTTTCTTCCACCAACATCCTCTTGCTTTTGCAATTTTGAGACAAATTACAAACAGGGACGTTTCTTTTAAACCACAACGAAGCAACAGATTATCTAAAGCTTTCTATCAATAGAATGCCTTAGATTACCCTTGGCTGACCATTTTCTTGTCAACCATTGACTAGACACCATAATAATGCTATTGGACCCTATCGTCTGAACCTATGATGCTTTCATTACAAAGCTGTAATAGGGACGCACTCTATAGACGTTGGTACTTTGATGTTGTAGAAACCAGCTACAAGGTAATATCGCTCGGGGAAGAAACGACTGATCAGAGTATCGATGCGTGTATTATAAACGCTCGCTTGCCTCCAACTTCGTTCAGACACCGAAGGCTTATCAATTTGTGTCTCACAAACTATATTCGAAGTTTGTGTGCGTGTGTGTAGAAAACAATCAGTTGCACAGAGCACATAAAAGTGGATAGCCTGTATCGTTTTTGTTTTGTATTTCTTATTTTGATGATATATTTCATCATTTATTTAAAAATTAAATATAAATCAACTTATGATTGTGACTGTCACACTGTGCATATTTTACTTGTTATCGTATGAAGTTTAATACTGGGTTTTCCAGTTATGACGTTACGACAACAGAGGGACGTCATTGCAAAATGACGTTGCCACCTAATGACACAGTAAGGCTGCCTGCCTATACGCCCTTTTACAAATTTCCATTATCATTTGCGCTCTTCTGATGAGTGACGTCAAATAGAGGTTCGGTCGCCATTGCTATTTATTTTTTTCGTGACGATTAAGACTGGGTTCAGAGTTGGATACAACCTACGGTAATAATGGTATTCAAATGAATGCATAAGGGATACATTCATAAACATGTAACTTTTATAAAAACGCGAATGTTTGAAATTAAATCTTGATCTGTGCAACTTTTATACATCTGTCTCATTTCAATCGTTATCACACATGCATTATGATACAGTTTAGACAAGCTTTCGTGGCTGTCCAAAATAATAAACCTAGGTAACATCTTCATTTGAATAATTCCATAAATTAAGCATAGGCCCATATGCATACTTTGATTAAGTTGTATGATATATAAGTATTCCAGCAGCAAAATATAGGATGATAACGCCATTGATTCTTGTTAACGGCGATTATTTTACATATCAACTTATTTTTGTAAAGTAACGGCCGAGTACTTAACATTATAAGCGTTATTTGCATCAAATTATTTGCGAACTTTTCATTCCCTTATTAAACCGCTTTGAACAATGGCAAAGGACGTCATTGAGTAAAAAAGACGCAAAAGTTCATGGGATGTCGAAAAGGGTTTATGCTTTAACATTGCGGGTTATAATAATAAAAAATAACATTTTTAGCTCATTTGCAATATTCCCTATACCGCCAATGTTAAAAATCGCTGATTAGTCTCACTGACCTTTATATAGATCTGTGATTAGCCCCCCATTGCAGTAACCGATAACGTTGTTTCGCAAAGGGACATCACTCTGTTGTCGTAACGTATTCTATTCGTTCCCCTGCATGGTCTGGGGTTTCTGCTATTCCACACGATGAGAGTATCTTGGGCCATCATAAAACGGGGTTTTCAGGTTTGAAAATGTGCAATAAACACAATAATTTTAGATCGAAAATCAGCGGCCTTTGCCTTTAATAGTGCACTCTTGAATGACCTACTGAGCTACCTTAAAGGAGGTGGTGATGCAGATACAAATCACAAGAGCAATCAAGATCTTTCATGACACCTTGTCATCGTGACAAATCGTGACACCTTGTTTCATTCAACACCTGAGCTTTTGTGCTTTGAGAAAGCCAGATCATTTTCAAAGGCACCTCCCAACAACGGGTTTTTTTTCTTGTCTTTTTGACGGACAGGTGGGTTCAAGATGGCCGTGGCTGATGCTAAGCGCCTTAGCGATGGTCAATGCAGCCAATAACATGCGTGTAATTTCTTGGCCTCTTGTTCCGTCATTGCCTCAACTTGATCTGATGTTGAGGTATTTCCCAGATCTCAGTGTATCTCGGCTTGTTCGTTGTTCTTCCGGAACTCTTGCGGATACTCCGTATATTGGGTTCGGAATGCGCAGAATCAGCCAACAAACTATTATGTCCAGGGTAAGCTTGCTGCTTGTTCTGCAGGCGGGTTTGAGGGTGGTGTTATCCGTTTCCAACAACTGGTCAATCAACTCATCGGATTTCATCTTATATACATGGTTAACAGTCTTTTCGAAAATCCCATGATCCTTTGCGTATTTCCCCCTAATGACGTTATATGCGGGCTCGGCTGTTCTAGGCGATTTAAGAAGAGAATCAAAATTTTGTGAACACTCTTGGATGTAAATTACGGTAATAGTGGTAATCATTCCGATGTAAATAAGATGGAGACATTTGTACACACGTATTTACGCTTCAGTGTGGCGATGATTATTGTTGTCATCTAGAAATACATACCAAATTGTTTAAACCTATGTCTATTTATCAATGTAAATAATGAGTTAGTATAAATAGATGTCGAAGTAGTATCGTTCTAGAAATAATTTAAAATTGTATGCATTCACATAAACGGAGTCTTAATGTAATAGAAACTGGGACCCCCATAATAGCTATACTTGTAGTACTAACGTGACACAGCTGTTAGTTATATAATTTTTAAACATTGTATCCCTCTGGTTACTTTACAAAATAAGTGAATATGTAAAATAATCTCCGTTAACAAGAATCAAAGGCGTTATCATGCTTTAATTTGCTGCTGAGAAACTTATCATATAACCGTATCACTATATACTTTATGTAGTTATTCAAATGAAGATGTAACGGTTACCTATGCTTAACCATCTGTTAAAGAGTAAACGAAACTGTGCAGTACCCTTGTGCACAAAAGTGGATAACATAATAGTGGAAAGCCAATGTATCTGGCGCTGAAGTCTTACTCTTGTGCTCCACCCACGCAAATGTACACCAAAGGAAGCAGCGACTATCACTCCTACGGAACATAGCTGCCAGGTCATGACTAGCAGAATCGCCCTGAACTGCTTGGTAGAAATCCGTAGATTGCCATAGAGGCGTTCGCCGGGGTCTACGACGTATACCTTGGTGTCTGCCCAGATCACGATAAGACACCGTGATAAAGCTCCTCCAGCAGATATAGGACGAAAGCGGTTTTGAGAAAAACGGTCCTGGGCAGATGTTCACCTCTTAAACAGCAGCACTTTATACAGTATTTAAGTGTCCTCAGGTCGAGCATCACAGCGAGCATTGTTTTCAGTGTCCACCCAGGGTCATTGCTGAACAACTGATTCGGCATACTTGGTGTACGTTCAGGTCAATATTCCACAAGGAGTCTTGCCAGTTTATAAGGAGCTTGCTTAAGCAGTGTATGTGGTCGAGGAGCATTGTGAGTTGGCCTGCCTACTAGCCCTTGGTCGTGCTGACCAAGTTTTGGTGTGTCCTTCTCTAGACAGATGTTGCCGATGTAGTACTCAGTTGCTGTTATACATGTCACTTGTTCAGTCACTCTCCGACAGCTTGTATCACGCGGCCGTCATGGTTGAGTATCAATTCGTAGTCGAGACGGTCCCCCCCCCCCCTCCCCCCATCTTCTCTAGACAAGGGTTTTATTTCCGAGCAACTCTCCATTACAACCCT
>JAVFBX010228385.1:0-10964 GCA_034783855.1 Mopalia kennerleyi | reverse complement strand
CGAACGATCGGTTACGTGGGGCTAAATACACGCGAACGGTATTTCGTTCACGCCAAAATTTGAAAATGTAAGGCCTGTATAGACATAGCGAAGGACGTATAGACACAGTGAAGGATGTATAGACACAGTGCGAACGTATAGACACAGTGATGAACGTATAGACACACTGACGGATGTTATTTCTCTCATATGACAATGTGTTAACCCAATGGGTGAAGGAAACCACCCTCAATTTCACTGGAGACCAACAATGACAAGATGGGAGTCACAAGATGCAGTAGATCATAAACGGATTGGCTTTCAGAGTCTTGTTGTTACCCTTTATTTCCAAGACGATCGGGCAACAGGAAGCTGTCCCTCAATTGTCTAACATTTATAGACACATCATAACTTTTAAAGGGTAACACCAACGATTTTCAACCAAAACTAATTATTTTCATGATATTTCTTGAAAGACAATAATCTATGTATTTTCACATTTGCAACTGAATAGTCATTATAGGCATAGCCATTATGTCATTCATTTAAAATCCGAAATGTGACATGGGTTTCCCTTTAACTTTAAGTAAGGACTGGTGAAATGAACCAGATTTAATAATTAAGGTTGAAATGAGACTTTTCAGGTATGCATTATAACACAGCCTACTGACATATGAATTTTATTCTTTCAGTTGACAAAATGCCAGTGTCAGATAGTGAATCTAGGAGCTGGGTTTGACACAACATACTGGCGACTAAAGGATCAAGGTCATGCTCCACTCAGTTTTATTGAGGTCGATTTCCCCACGGTGGTTATGAGAAAGAGTCATGCAATAAAGAAGAAGAAACCCTTGCTGGCTGGAGTTTCAACTGAAGGTCAAACTGCACATTCACATTCATACACCCACTTGCTGTGGTTAAGGGAATTCAGTTAATAAATTTAGTGAGGAATTTTTTACCTACAACTACACAGTGTTTCTGCAACGTTTCTTCTTAGTTTGTTGTTTATTTGTTTTTGTTTTTTTTGGGGAGGGGTGGGAGGGGGCGCTTCCTGTTGCTCTTTGAACTTAGGGGCTATTAGAAGCTGATCTGTTTGGGATGCCTTTTTATTATGTCATGTGATTGTTATGTTCTTTTCCTGTCTTGTCTTTTTTTTTTGCCAGTAGCATCAAGGGGGGTTTCCTTCACCCATCGGGATGCCACACCATCATCTGAGTGAATTACCCTTAAGTATGTTGTTAAACCCCAATCAAACAAACCATCTTAGTTTTTCGGGCCATGGTTCAGTGGCTTCCTGATCTTCCTTGGATATACCGCTCATTGGTTCATGTCCCTCTGTTCGGGGGATGTTTCCTCTCAATTTGTCACAGGGTCTGTGTCCCTCTGTTCGGGGGATGTTTCCTCTCAATTTGTCACAGGGCCTGTGGCCCTCTGTTCGGGGGATGTTTCCTCTCAATTTGTCACAGGGCCTGTGGCCTCAGCTTTATTGTTAGCAAGTGCGTTTTCTAAGCCAACATCAGTGTACCATTCACAAGGTTGAGTCTGTCGACCCGCAGGTATATGAGCAAGTCACAAGATGTAACTCCAGCAATCGCGGGGGTGGTTTTGACAAGGTTTCTTCCTGGTTTTCCACTGTAATAAGGCAAGGAACAATGTGAAGTAGACAATTCGTCATCATATAAGTGAAATACTCTTGAGTACGATGTTAAACCCCACTCTAACAAACAAACAAACAATTTGTCACATTATTTAATAAGGGCAGAGTAAAAAATGGACAATCTGTTGTCATTTAAGTGAAATACCCATGAGTACAGCATTAGTACACTGGAATCAAACAAAGAAAAAAACTACAATGTAATATTCTTAGTTTTTCACAAGTGATTGCCAATACAAATGCTGCACTTACATGAAATGCTCTTGATTAGGATAACTAACAGTAAACACCAATCCAGGCCTCGAAATAGCAGACGATCGAACCGATCGATCACCTGTCGATCGTCTAAATTGAATTTCGGGACAACGATTTTTCGATCATGTGCTTTTCAGCAGATCCGTAAAATACAGGGTTCTGCCCACTCTGGGTGGCTGAGCCTAGCACTAACCTTACCCGCCCCCCACAAAAACATAATGTGATGTGCGCCTAGTACTTTCAAATAAATGTAACTTTATTCAGTTTGAAAGAAACTTTCATAAATCACGTGGAAATGGCAAAAAAGCGATGAGTTCAAATCATTGTTGTTGTATTGGCATGTCAGAGACTGGTTGTCGGGATGCCGCCAATCGACCATTGTCGTAAAGCAAAAGCGTTCACAATGAAAGATAGGAAATGTCAGTTGTGCCAATGTCGTAAAATAAATAAATGCACCTGCAAATGAGAGCGCACTCGAGATTTGTTAATTCGCTGTCATCGCGACAAAATTTAAAATGCTAAAGTCATGTATAAACGGAACTTTAGAACTACAAAACGGCAAATTTCGATAACTGTTTTTCTCACACATAAGCGCCTGGGACAGGACGAACATAAAACTCCGATATTAGTTCTATTCAGTATATGTTGTTGTTGTTTTCAGATTTATACGGCAGTTTGCCGATGTGAATGTTTTTGATATAAACAATGTAGGCTAAAATCGGAACTGGAAATTTGGGTAAAGATATATTAAGCCTTGAAAGTCACATGATTCAATTGATTTTCATTTTACATGGAATATTTACAAACCGTTTTGTCTTTTCTTATTTTTTGTTATATTATTTTCACTATTTTACTATTTGTTTAACAACAGACCCCCAAATGATTGGTTGCCTGTTTTAAAGCATTCTCAACATCGATCACCTGAGGGGATCGATTTTTTGATCACCCCGGTGAATGTTTTTTCAGGGCCTGCTGATTGGTCAACAGGTAGTTCCCTCCCAACCATCTGCTATTTTTAACATAAGAACTGTTCAAATGTTGGCACACACACATGTATTGGGAGAGTAAAGGGAGAGAACTCTGTATAAAGCTTGAGGTGTTACATGTACATGATGATGATGTAAGAAACTCACCGGACTTATCCCTTACAGCTGCATGTACAGTGCTGTCACATGATTGATCATCAGACACAATCACAAACTCTGGAACTTTCCCGGCCGACATCACTACAACCACTCTACAACAATACAGAAACACAAACATGTAGTTCTCTTATACTCCAATAAAATTAAACAAGAGCAATTTCGAGCAATTACTATAAATGCTGGGTTGTCATAAAGGCATTAAAATGTTTATGATGGTTATTATAGTTTGCAAAACTTGTTGTTATTCTTTTAATTCTGTGAACTTTACAGGAAATTCAAATTAATTACAGGATATTTCCAGTAATAAAGTTAGAATATAAATTCCCACTTCTGTTTAATTCATGTAGGTTCTTAGACAAAACGCTACATTTTGACCGGTTACTGTCACAAGCTGTTCCAGCCATTACATAGCCATTACATGTATAATTTCCACCCCCTGTAACAAGGGTTAAGGCATAGGGGTGGACACCCTGAATTGAACAATTGCCTCATTTGGACACCCTGTTTTAAGAAACTTTAACATGCAGGAGATAGGCAAACTATAAAAATTTGACACCTAGTTACTTAAAAAATGACCATTTTGGACACCATACTTTTTATTTCTGGTTAAGCCCCAGTCCTGTAAGATCATATGTATGTTCACTCGAATCAGTCTTTGGGAAATGTCTACAAGCTAAGTCTGCTTCAGATAGGTGATTGTTCTGACCTAGGCCATTGTACCACGGTCTGCTATGAGTGTTTCAGTTGAACTCTTCCCTGCTCAAAGGCCTTACTTGCCCAGCATATAACGAACTATAGCCTAACACATATGCATGGAAATCGGCGTGTTGACATTTCTCAAAGATTAGTTTTTTTAAATCGGATACGATGCTTTGGATTATAGGCTGCTTTATCTATTGAAATTCTGCGATTCGTCAATTGGTGATTTTTCATTTAATTTCGAAACCGTTTCGCGAAACCATTATAAATGAAGCTGGAAGTTAGAATTAGTGACGGTCAATGGGAAATAACTGTGTCTGTTATTTTTATTGCCATTGTGGTGATAACAAAAATAGGTCGGATTCCTCTAATCAGCTTACCAATATTTACTTTATATTGTAAAGGTACTGACGAAAATTAAAGTAACTATTAAAGCTTTCCCATAGTTGTAGGGGTTAAATCCTTGGTTTGGTAGACTTCTGCTTACCATTGGTCGAATTTAAACGTCATAGACAATTGAATAGTTATCGGAATCCAATATAGCTGTCGCTACAGCTCTAGTTATTATTATTATTATTACTTTTTATACGATTGGCTCGAATTACATTTCTTTGCACAATAAAATTGTCAGGGTTTTAATTATTGTTTTTACAGTCCGATATGACTGGCTTTTTTGACCTAGAAAACTCCCATGATTCCGTACTCAGGCTGACTTAACAAGATTTACCCAGGGCTGACATAGCAAAATTAAGCCACGTCAAATCGCCAAAACTGGGCAAACTTTCGTTTAGTTCGCCACATGAGGCGCAGCAAGTAGATAAATGAGTCGATTTTGGAATAATACCGTGTACAGTACCGTATAGGCCGTTTCCCACTTCTAGTTAAACTTTCTTATTCAGCCAATATGCGTTTAATGTGACATGTACAATGCCTACGGATAAATGTCCGCAAACTTTTGATATTGATTAGCGAATAGTGCCTGACGTAACGTAACCATGTACCAACCCAGCCTATTCTCAATTAACTGAACTGATGATCAATAGTTTATCTTTATTAGATCACCGACCATCCCGAGAAACTGGTTATTACTGTGATGACCTTTGTTTCCACGATCACTGGATTGATGGGTTTGATGTCCACATTCAGGCTATCTATGAAACCTCTTAAGTACCACGGCATTTTGCCAAAATTCCTCCACATGAAGCTCGTGATGGTATTTTGTGACCCGCAATCGGCGATCATTCGTGTCATTGCCTCAACAGGTGCTATCCCGTGTTCCCACATCTTCTACCACCCTTACAAAGATGCAAGTAAGTCTTATAACAAAATGGGACATTTACATGTTGAGACTAAGAAAGAACCATCCCTCTAATGTTATAACCCCATGTCAATAATGAAAGGCAAACGCCACCACAAATGCGTGGAAAGATTCAACCTAACTTCAACTTATTTAGTCTGACTTGCAATTAACGCATGCTAACAAGTTCACACTGAATAATCAATATTTAAATACTGATATATAATTTGTTTGTGTTCGGGGTTTAACTTCATTCCTGATAGCGGATTGCCCATATTGGGCCTTACTTAAATACATTAGAATTCACAGGAGCGTAGTTACGTCGTTCAAAGCTAGGCTGGGTCATTTTGATGGACATTTTTCTTTAATTCGGGAGTAACAGACAATCCATCCAATGAAGGTCGAATTGCTAACGTGTATACCAATGTGGTTGCGATCATATGGTTTGGTCATTTCAGGCAGAAATAAAGATGATCTAAATATAATGGCTAGTCATGCATTTGGTCGGTGATAACAATGGAATGTCTAACATCTCTCTCGCTCTTATTTTCAGCGTTGACATTTATTCTTCTTTGTTATGAAATGACACTTCTATCTATTATGGGATTCAAACAGTATGGAAAGAAGATTCCAGAAACCATCCATGTAGAAATGGAGAATTCGTCTAAGGGCGATAACTCTAGTTGGTATAACTCTCAGGACAAAAACGAAAAATACAAGAAGGGAAATCAAGATCCAGACAATAATATAATATCCAGAGCATAAATACATATGAATGTGTCATGTGTTTTCTTTGTATAATTATAAGGAATGCATAAATAGATGTATGCTATTGATAACAATAGGAAGTTAAATTTCATATGGAATCAAAAATGAACGTCGTTTTCTAAAGGTTAAGAATTGTACAAATATTATCTTGTTATTTTCAAACTGACTACACATTTAGCCATCTGACTTTTTAATTTTTGGTGACAAGATGAAGGGTCAAAGTCGACAGATATTATTGTGGAAAAATACCGGCAAAAATTATGCAGATTAAATCGTTAGTTATGTAATCTCTCAACTAGTTCAAACTAGACCTTGTGACAAATCACTACCTGTTTATTCTCTGATCCGTAGGACAAGGCCGTCGAAACGATGGATATCACCATCCAGGTACCTCTGCACGAAACAAGTCGTCGAAGATTTTGAATTATGATACATTGTTCCGAGATTGTGGTTAAGATCGGAAGTTAAAGTAGAAGGCACGCGATTTTAAAGTGTTTTTCTTAATACTAATTCAGTAACATACTAGTAACAGCCGTCAAATTAAGAAACAAATTTGTATTAAGCGAGTAATTACAATTTTACAATCCGTGACGCACTCGGTGCACGTTTCACACAATAACACTATACCTATCATAGCCGAGTCAATTTCTTCGCAGAATAATTACCGTACAGGTTTGTACCAAATTATTCTAAAGAAGGAACTAGACGCCAGGAAGACAGATTTAAGTAAAAGAATGCCAGATACAGCAGTGTGTAGGCTTTGATGCGAATACGTATCGTTATTGACTTGTACTATACAGTTAATATGCAGGCCTATAGTCGCACGGAAGACAAGCATTGGTATGGTGTAATGAGTTGAAATGTCCGATCGAATGACTTGAAAACGTAAAAATCAATGCAAAAATGCCATCAAAATGGAAAGGACAGTTTAACTAAACAGATATATTTCGGGGCTATCTTTACTGATACTGGACTGGGATCAGTGATAAGCTCTGCGTCTTTCTCCCATTGTTAACTAGCTGAACCCGAGGCGAAATAGCCCTACCTTCTTTCTGTCAGGCGTCGATGGTCTTTGCGATAGCACTATCCGAGCCTTTTTGTCTGGGCCAACTGGAAATACAAACGGCATTCAGCATTCTTTTTTCAATTATTTGTGTTATCTGTAAATCGGTCAATTCGTGTTGAAGGTCCCTTTCATAATCGGATGGCACAAAATGTGTTACGCACACTCTAAAGTTCATAAACCTGCCAAATGATGCATTTACTGGCAAGCCTTTGTGTCTGATTTTGACAAGCATCTGTAAGCAAACAGTGAAACGGAATTCTTTTTGTTATAACCAATTACTAATTACTCTCTTGATTTTAATAAGTTCCTTGATCTGAGGGCTGTTATGTTACTAAAATGGTATTTAAAAACGACCAAAACCCACTGTAAAATCGCGTGCCTTCTTTAAGGACTTACTCTGTATTCCGGAGCATTATTTCCCTTCAATGGGCGTTTCTGTGATATATTGCAGTTGACGGGATATCTGTATAACATGAGCAAGTAGAAATGCAAATAGGATAAAACACACCTAAGCTCCCTTAGCCACTGTATCGAAATACAACGTCGTCGGATCGCAATTTACAGGGTTATCTCCCTTTTCCTAACTTTATGTTCATGTAATAATGACCAATGGCCCAATGAACGTATATTCATCGTCTGATAGAACTATTGCAGTACGTTCCCGAGTTATTTCTCTTTTCTTAAATCCATAATTATGATAAACTATTTAATCAGGATATGAAAATAATTACACCCTTCAGTCTTGCAAATGTTAAACTGAAAGCGGATCTTTTGTACCGTGGAAACTTTATTGAATGTCCGGATCCTCAAATTGCAATGGAATTAATGGAACGGTTTCTAAGGTAATTGATATTTTACAATCAGAATGTTGGGAATATTGACATTTGCTGCAAATTATTTTTGAAGGGTATAATTCTCTACATAATAGCCCCTCCAAACTTCTCCACGTGATAAAGGGACACGGTTTTGTCTAGTTTTTCTGGGTTAGTCAGGACTAAACCGAGTCTTTAGCGTACTATTTCATCTACCCTCGACAAGATATATTATTAGAACATATTCAATTTGTTAATTCGTTCATAGGTTTCAGAGAAGATATTTTGGGTACAAAATTCTTGGGCAGTTGAAATTAACTTTCTTCAGACAACTTTTTTTTTTTGTTATGCATAGTTTTGGCTTTCTTGCTGTTTAAACTGATACATATACAAAATACAACGCCAACTGGCCATAAAGACAATTGTATTCTGGGGAGCGGTATTTTCGTCTTAGCATGGTGGTGCTTTTTTTGTTGGTGTAAAAAAAGTCTATGTTAATTTGTGAATGTTGCGACGTTGTCCATCAATTAATGTAGCAGCTCCGTTAATTTACCGGGGATTCCATCTTCTGCGTTTAAATCTTATTTATTAACCCGATCGCGTCTACAGGGGTGAGCGCAATTATATGAAATTGAATTCCAGCCGTTCTTATGACGATCGCATGACCTGATAATAAAGGCCTTCTCTAATGATATCTCCCACGCTACTAGTCCAGTGTCTTAGATTGTCGTCTGTCCGCATGTTTCAACACAACCGTTAGTCGAAATGTCATCAAACTTTACTCAAAGTCTGCTTTCGACGACCCAGGACCTGATAGAATGCTCTGTCTATTGTCCGTCTGTTTTTCATCCGTTTAAAACGGGCGAGGCTGGTCTGGAGTTGTACTCAAAGTTATTATATCATAGTGACATACTTTAGTGACATACTTAGACTGCACTGCAATGTCATTTATTCAATTTGTTTATTACTCAACTTGTTCGTCTTTTCGCTTTCTTACTCCTGTATTAGGTTTCAGAGTTATTATGCTGGACACGAACAAATGTATTGGCCATTTTACTGTATTGCCAGCTTGAGTCCTGGCATTTGATATCTTCGTTTTTAATTATTTGTTGGTTTTATTGCGTCATCCAATCAATTCATTAACCATTGTATGTTTGTTTTCCAACTTTTTCTTGCTGGTGCTCGTTTGTTAACAGTTCAGTGTCTTAGATTGTCGTCTGTCCGCCCGTTTTAACAGAATCATTCGTCTAAATGTCATAAAGCTTTGCTCTAAGTCTGCTTTCAACGACCCAGGAGAGTTCTATTGTCCGTCTGTATTTCATCCAGTTAAAGCGGGCTGGTCTGGAGTTGTTTTCAAAGTTATTATATAATTGTGACAACCCCATACTTTGACAGCACTTTAATGCCATTCTACTCAATTTGTTTATTTTACATCTTCTTTGTCTTTTCGATTTCTTACTCATGTTTTAGGTTGAGGAGTAATTATGTTGGACACGAACAAAAATCAGCTAATAAATGTCTATGTCCCTTTACTGCAGTAGTGCCAGCTTGAGACCTGAGATTTGATATTTTCGTTTTAACATTTTTTGTATTCATTTTTTTGGCTGTTGCTCGTATCTTAATAGTTTAATTTCTTAGATTGCCGTCTGTCTGCCTGTTTCAACACAATCGTTAGTCTAAATGTCAGATAACTTTACTCAACATCTTCGTTTGACGACCCAGGAACTGATAGTAGACTTTTAAATTTTGCAACGTCTTTAACGATTTCTTATTTCATCTAGTGTAGTGTGATTGACGTAACGGCAATTGCGCTATTTTTAGAGTAAGTTTGTCTCTAGTTGGAAGATATACAATAGGAAGAACAACAATATAATATATTTAGATGTAAATTATCGCTGCATATGTTTGTAGTTATTTTCATAAATACTATACGTTTAAAAAGTTAACGATATTATCTGTTCTGATAAATTCTCCATATTTGACAGTTTTTTTGAAAATCAATATTAAGTTTAAAGTTCTAAAATTTGTTATATGGCATAACTGCTGGAATATAAAGGTGGACACGGGAAGTTTAAGTTGTTTAATTATACTTTGACAGTCGATTTTTGCATTACATCATTTGATCCAAGCTCTGACATCAAATGGACTAAAACATGTCTCAGTCTCTCTCTTAAATTCTACGTAAAATAAATGGTAAGCAGATCTCTGTCTTCAAATGATCCCTCAGTAATTTGAATTCAGTAATAGTCTTTTACGATACGGTTTCTTAGGTATTAATCTCGCTAAACATAAATTCTTCTTCGTTTATCCATCAGACCTCCTTTGACTTTAAACGTTTTGCCCTGTTTTACTTTAACGCGCATGTGTATTACTTTCGTTTTCCTCGACTTCTGCACGTAAGGGGAAAACATGGCGAAACAAAGATCGAACAATGTATGATGGATAAAAGGCATTCGGGAATAAATGAGGGGTTTGCCTAAAATATATTTCAAGGCGCGATCTAGAACCGTCCTGTAAGAAATGTCGGCTTAATGTTATAATGTTGATACCTGACGTATGAAGAACATGAGAACGGTGATGCGTTATTTAGAACTAGCGATTATTTTAATCGACATCATTATGTAACGTGCCTTAAACACTGTAGCCTATACTCTCTAGTTAGCGACCGAACATAACTTTAGGTAGTGTGTCTGTGACCTACATAAAAGATGCACTGTTTGTTTTGTTGTCTCCTTTTAGTTTAAAATTAAATAAACTTATTTGATGATATTTAATGTTGTTACTTCTTTGTTTTGTTTTTTTCTTTTGGTTAGTGTAACCAAATGTTGATTGACGTTTTTTCAAATAGAGATGTCTTGCGCAGTATATGGTGATAACTGAACACGGTGTAATGTACAAAAATGTCACCCATATAGTTATTGACTTGATTGGTGACTTACGCTACTTTTATATACCAAAACGTCAAAGACGAGACCACCTCGGGCAATACACGAGTACACAGTCGTTAACTAGGTCACGCCAAAGCGAGGCTTCAAACATAACTCGGAAAAGCACGTGAGCCATAAGGTACAATGTTAAATACAGCTCAACAAAAGTCCTACAAAAGTTATCTTCCGAGCTTTTGTTTGCTATAAAAATTTAAGGAGATATTTGCTGTGGTTTACAGATCAAATTTTTGTCTATAGCAACAAACATCTCAGCCAGGAACAGCTAAGACAAGAACACAAAGGGCAGCTGGTGTTAGCACCACGAATAGGGCTAATCCTCCGTCTAAACCCTACGCCCCACC
>JAVFBX010228384.1:0-20632 GCA_034783855.1 Mopalia kennerleyi | reverse complement strand
CATAAGTAAAAAAGAATTTCACATATGTGGAAAAGAATTATACATAAGTAAAATAAAAGCGAAACTTATTCGACATATGTAGAATAAAGGTAGAAGTGATAAAACGGCTTGCCATATTCTAGGGAGAAATATTAATGTCATTCGCCAGGGTGCTTAATTTTAATGTTGCACGCCATCGACAGACATGACGCGCAACCATGTTTTGCTTTCTGTCACGAAGTGTCTTTTCGACCAACCAGAACAAAACCATGCAAACTATCGAAGGTCTAAACACTATAACATAAAAACACTTGGTATGGATAACAACTTCTTAATTTACTAGATACTACGTTTCTATTTCATTCCAGAGATCGTTTTCAAGGATGTCTACAATGAGATAGAAACGTAGTATCCAATAAATTAAGAGGTTGTTATCTTTCTATGTTATATGTAGCACAGACTTGTAAATGTCTTAAAGAGTGTAAACTGTTGTTCTGTCCTCCTAGGTATGGTCTCCAGTTGAGAAAGAGACAGAAGTACAGACAGTAGCTAATGTTTCTTCTACTCTAGAGGACTTTAGCTCAAAAGTGACGGAATCCGTGTTCACTGGTAATGTTCAACAATCCTCTCGTTTGATAGACAGTGCTGTGTCTGTCATTGGTACATTGGTAAGTTTTATATGTGTGCTGTACATATGTCCTGAATATTTTCGCAATTTTGTTGTGTTGTTAGAGTTTCTTTATTTCAGCAATGGCTTTCAGTAATTCCTTGACCGCTATGGATTATGTGGTAAAGATTATCTTTATGATGATTAAACTATCCAATATTTTCTATAGTGGCTTTGTAAGATGAGCCTTTACAAATGTTATTGCTGCAATCTATATTGTTTTCAGATCTGAAGCACTAACGGGTAATGTCTATGCAACATCCTTGAGGTCTTGTTTGATCTCTTGGGCGCAAAGAAGACAAGCATCAAACATTAAAGTTGAAAATTCAAACTTTATGATATCGAAACAATTATTGCGAAATTCGATTTTCAGATAGTTGAATTTAAGCCTTGTATTTAGTTTTCCATTGATCATATTAAGAGCCTAAGGATTAAAGGGATTATCACAACAGAGTAGTCTCCCCACTGTGGGGGTTTGTCACATGGTAAGTTGTTGCTCCAATGATGAATAAAGCAAATTGTTTATTCCACTGCAACAGATGATCACTCAATAGATCGAGAGAAATAGGCTTACCAGACATCGGGGTTTACAGCAACTCTTGGATTTGATACTCGATCTTGACAATCGTATTTCAGACACAGATTTCGGTTGATATTTTATAGTAACTTGCTTATTTCTCGGAAACAAGTTCTTCGTAGAGATTTCAAATGAGTTGTATTCCAAATAAAACAACGATAGCATCAAAGTGGTGCCTGATTTGTTTTTGAGCTCAACACAGAATTTTAAAAATGTTTTCCGAAATATATGCTTTGTATTTTAAAATGATTTCGTAAGGTTGAACAGACACAAATAAATATCTCCTGAACTCAAATAAACTAATTTATTTGGGTTTATATTAAGTAATCTTAGAGAAACAAATTTCCATATTGGAAATCTTGAGTATTTAAACTTGCCAAAAATATATACACAAATAATTTTCCAAACTATAATCTGTATCGTTATGGGCAAAGAAAAATACTCAAAATCATTCCAGGGTTCCGACAAGACAATATATTTTTGTGCGAGCTTTATGTTCGCGATAAATAACGGTTGCTCTTTGGGGGGACTTATTCGTCATGCTGTCTACCTGTTCAGGACTAGGTTTGACAGCAGTGCTAATAAGCAAATAAACCAGTCTTAACAAAACGTGATTATAAAATTTACTTTCTTCATAATTATATCATAATCACATTTACATGACATGAAATGCTGCCGTTAAGGCTTACCAGCCTAAACTGTTATTAAAATGGACACTGACTCATTCCGTATGCAGGAGTGTTCGCTACAATCAAAATGTTGTTTTTCACATGTCTTGTAAAAGCCTTGAAGTAGACTTGATAATTTCTACTATATAGGTGAAACTATGTATTTGCGGTTTACTGTAGGTATTACCTGAAGACGACACGCTCTTGCCACAGGAAGCAGAATCTTGGCTAGGCAGTCAGCCTGTGGACGTAGCCCTGGAAAATGAGACAGCGATTCCATGGACGGAATTGTGGGAGGATTTGATTACACCCGCCGACACTGAACTACAAGATCGTCTAACACAGGTGCTAAACACTTTGTCATTAAACGAACCAACCTATCTATTAATACTTATGTAGTAACCATTTTCAAACAAAATGAGTACTCCGTCGAAAAGGGTGGGGGGGTCCTCTAATGATGAAAAACTGGCTGTCGTCCATGCTGTTATTTAAAGAATTCCAAAATTTTCACGACTTAATTGTCTTTACGGAAAACAATTTAGGCGCAACTCTTTTAGGAAAAAGTGTGCAATTGCTGCTCAATTTGAATCAGACGTCAGCTTTTGGATGATGTTCATGACTAGGTAGCTCATAATTAACGCATTATCACTCAATGTTCTCGCCAAATGTGAGAATATTGCATCATCCAAGTGTTCATGACTAGGTTGCGCATAATTAACGCATTATCACTAAATGTTCTCGCCAAATGTGAGAATATTGCATCATCCAAGTGAGTTTTGATTTCGTGAAGGCCTGTATTGGCTACACATATAGTTACCGCATACTTTAAAATGAACATACGGTATTTACATCTGGTATCTAGACCATTGATGAATAAATTGATCAACGAGATTGATGGTGAAACACAACTAAACGACAAGAAGTACATCTGCGATTGCCTTCACCAGGATTCGAAGCCGAGAGGCTTGCTGGGCCAATATATGCCTTGTCGAGAAAGTCGATGTAAATTTTGACACCGTGGCAGTCTTGAGACAAGGATTGATGCTTCGTGATACCAAACTTATTTAGTGCTGCACTAAATCTTTGCGTGGACACAACTTTACTTTGGCCTTTATATAGCCTGGCAAAGATATTCATCTTCTATTCCGTAATGTATGAGATGCAACTAGAACGACGTTGTATAAACTATACGTCATGATTCTTGTGTTGACTTGACTGGTTGGCACTTAACAACACTCCCTGGCACGCATTCAGACTGGTTAATACAAGACCAAATTGCGTTCAAGTGTCAACGTCGATCCAGGAGCATGGCGACAATGTAAAATCTTCAATTGATATTTAGAAATTGAGTGAACAACTAAGTTAAACAATTGTAGATTCCACTTTCTAGTTTATTTTCAACGTAACGTGCATGCCATTGTATATTCAAAGATTGTTTTCAAGAAGGCTTGTCATGATATACTTGAAACGTTGTATTTAAGAGGGAAAAAAATCCGAAAAGGTGGAAGCCATGTATTGTTTGAATAATATCATACTATACGGGTTTTCAGTAAGGGATATCAGGAACCCGATCTACTTTGTGATGTGGCCGTATTGCTTGTATGATAGTCCCGCTCGCCTTGTTGCTTGTATGATAGTCCCGCTCGCCTTGCTGCCATTGATATTATGGGGATTTTCTTCAGCCATTAAAAAAGCTGACATACTGTAATCTGAGTGAAATAACACGAAGAACAGCGCTTAACCTTAATCAAACAAACAAAGAAACGAACGAACTTTTATCACCTAAATATACTTCTTCAAACAATATTATTGGCGATGAATGTAGTAACCTCATGCATGTTTCTGTTTCACAGGAAACCTCCGCCAACATAAACTCAATGGACATCCTTGTTAACATTAGCGCGGAGAGGAGTTTGGACAATGTGTTCTTCGTGTCCAGCACTATAGGAAACCTTCTCAAGAAGCCCGAGTATGTCAGCGGAGAAGGTTTGGTACGTTACATTGCAATAAGCTTTTAATTATTACCTGTGTTGTTTCTCTTCTTAATGATTTGTTTTAAGTATTGTTTAATGTTAAAGATGAAGCTCTTAGTTTACCATTTGATCAACTTTTGTCCCATAGAGTTATGAATTGCCTGTTAAATTTGACAGTAGAAAATATAATTGAAATTTATGGACTTTTCGATACCGTGTTTGTATATGGTGTGGTCACATTTATCCCACATACCTGATTGCCCTCTTTTATAATACAGGCATTATTTTAAATATTCTTACTAGTCATCTATATTCACACGTGGACTACTATTCCTATTGATTCAAACTAACATCTTTGATGTAACAAATCTCACCTTTAGATAACAGCCGTGGACATCCTCAGCCAAGTAACTGCTCCTCTAGAAGAATTATATACAGTTGAAACGGGAGATCTTAGGGTGAAAGAAGTACTAACAGGTAAAATAAATTAAACTTGAAATCTATATTTCACATTTTAGTCAAATATATTCATAACCGTTTTAGTGATTTTACTGATTGGAATTAAATAGAAATTTATGACTAATTATTAAACATACCGTTTCATTCCATAGCATAATAAAATATATTCAGTATTTTCTCAGAAAATAGACTTTGTGTTTATAAGGGCAATGACAGTTTAGATTCCACATCGAACAACGTATAAACGACCTTAATTTGAACGTATATCTGCATGATTTATTTGTATAGCCGTGGTGTCATCGCTTGATAAAATGATTGGCGTGACGCTACCAGAATTCCCAGTGAGACCCAGTGCCACGGATGTAGCCACAATTATTCAAGAGGCCAAACTAGAGCAGGGTTATGAATCTGAAGAAAGTGTGTTGCTGGGTAACCAAGCCAAAGAGAGAGCCGATCTTCACGACGATGAGAGGGCTTTTCTAAGGACAAGAACATTCATTAAACAACAATACGAAAACAAGAAAAAACAACAATTGGTATGTTATCTAAATAGATCTTTTAATTAGGTGTTAGTAATAGTCACACAAGTCACTTAATTTGGGTAGCGAATTTTTTTGTTTTCCATGATATAACTGAAATGTATATTTAAAATTGAGACCACCGATACAACATGTTACCCTTGATGGCTTTCCTGAGATACATACCTCAAAGTGAACAGAATGTAATTAATTCTTTCAGGCAAAGGCTGTGTTAAACCCTATCCTAAAGACTATAGATAAAGCAATGGCTGCGGCTGAAAGTTTACTCGTTGTGGGACAAGATCCAATTGAATTCAACAACCCCAAATTGTCAGCCAGTGTTCAGAAACTGAAACTGAAAGACTTTATGATGACGACATCGCACAGAGGAGGAGTCTCACTCTCAATAGAGGAGGACCTGGACCTTGGCATTGAGAATCCAGATATTGTCTTTAAGGTATTTATCTTATTCTGTATGAAAGTTTACACCAAACTAGAAGGAATTAAATATAATTTTTTAAAAATGTTTTAGAATCAATTTTGTGTTAAAAGAAAAGCATTTGCTAAAACCAACCTTCAAATTAAGCCATGCCCACGCTTGATAGTAAAGGCGCCAAATCCAGCTATTAAAACCAGAAAAACACTTATTAGATGAGAAAAATATCCAAAATGAATAACAGCGAATTACTTTTCTATATAAGTCCTCAAATTTTCGCTTGTTGTAAGGATGTTGTAGTTTGTGAGGGTGGTTGGAGGGATCTTCCTGTTGCCCTGGTGCTTTCAGAGATAGAGGGGAACAGGAAGCTGATCTGTTTGTGATGTCTTTGTATTGAGTCCTGTAATTGTTCTGTCTTGTTTGTTGTGAGTGGCAACGATATGGTGGTTTCCTTCACCCATTGGACCTACACGCCGTCATGTTAGTGAAATAACCTTAAGTACAGCGTAAACCCCAATCAAACTTAATATGGAAACAGTGCGCTAATGCTCAACGTTTAGACCAGTTATTTAATCATTACCAGGAGTGTTCCATATTTTGATACCGAATTTCTATTAGGCGTCGATCCTATATTTAAACTGGCGATTTTGAAATGGTTTTTTGTTTTATTTTTTTTTACTAAAAGCAACGAAATATCCCAACTAATGTCTGCATTTGTGGGTATTTTAAACAGCTCATTATATCTTTGTTCAGAAATAGCTCCACTCGTAGTTTTTTTTATAGTACTCTATATTCACTAATAATGTCCGTTTGGTTTTTATTAGACGACTGTTTTCCCAAAGACTCCTTATGTGTGGGACGAAGATGGGGAGTCCTCGGCTATTACTTCCCCCTCCATTACCATGGACGTGTCAGCCACCAAGCCCAATGCACTGAACCATTTGGCCAACCACGATATCAAGCTAAAGTTCAGCGTACCAAACTCTGAGCCTATACCAACAACAACTGTTACTCCGCAATTTATAGCATTGGATCGGGATAAATTGCTGTACCATAAACTAGAGCTGAGAGCCACAGAGGACAGTATCATCATATTCCTTACTTCCACAATACCTAACGTAAAGTATGATGTGTATTTTCGCTCTGGGGAATTTCCCACGACCACACATTATGACTACAAGACGTCCATACCTCCTACTCGTACCTTGTTAGGCCAGGCTAAACTTAAATTGTTGTGCCCCGGAGGTAGCCTGCCCACCAGTGGACCAGTCTTCGTCGCACTGAAACCGCATGAAGTTGGTAGGTAAATGGCGCAAAAGTTTCCTTTATTGAACCAAACTTGTTCATCAAATATATGTACACAATATGTGGTCGTACTTATTCGTTTTATATTGGAACTTATTTCGTTCAGAACGTTCTTTCTCAAAAAAAGACTTCCAGATTGGACTAGGATTTATTACGTCGCTTATGGCAGTGGCACTAAAGAGAGCCTTTTTATCTTGCATACTCGGACATATATATGACTATTTGTAATCATCAATTAGTATCGTCTAGCTTTTCAACGCAGATTCATGGTGGCTCTCTAATCTACGGTTTAGTGAACGTTCATTCCAGCTGCTTACAAATGTGAAAATATGTCATGGGGGTCAACATAACATGGAACAAATTGGTGAATAAAAAATTATTGAATTTGTTAGTTTAACAAATAAATCGAGCTCCGCTGTATGGCATCATTTCATAAAGTCCCGGTGTATTGATACAGTTGTACTTTGCCTAACGAGGACCGGCGATAATTTACCAGTTATCACTACAAAACATAGACCTGGGTTATGACTAAGCCAATGATTCCCTACAATTATTTGTTGTAAGACGGCGACGGTTTTAATCAAATGATATCTGACAAAAGGAAATATAGCAATATTAACCGCAATTTTGCCTGGACTGTCTAAAAAGTCACTTTTCAGCCACTTCATGTATTTTATTGTTGTACATTTTATTTGTTGTACTTTGGTAGATGTTAAAGGTCGTCAGAAGCGTGCCATCCCATCCGTCCAATCGTCCACTAACCTGAGCACAATTGACAGCGACTACGGATTTGGCGTAGGCACAGTTGGCTGCAAGGTGTGGGATGACCTTCAGTCCAGATGGAACAGCAATGGGTGTACTGTAAGTAGCTTAATCAACCGATGCAAGTGATTATGGGTACAAAAAGTACATTCTGAATTGAATTGTTTATTTCAGAAATAATTTTCCAGTTTTCTCCTAAATTAGTGATATTGTAGGCGATAGCGCGTTTGAATCACAAACACTTGCCTCAATAGTGACTCGTTAGCATATATACTTGTGGGGACCATTTAAATGTGACCCGAACAAGGAGTACTAAATCTGCATTGTGGGGAATCATAGTCACCACTTGTGTCGTATCTATTGCTCATAATTACCATGGCCAAGTTGATTCTGTTGAATGCCGAGTCGTGTTTTCCCACTCATAGTGCTTTCCAACGAAAAAAAAAGGCCATGCAATCGTGTTAACGACTCGTAACATTGCACCCGAATGATTATTCTACTATATACGACTCCAGCCGAGATACTGAATGAGAAATCGAGTATGGCAAAGTCTAAGCAGTCAAAGCACATAATATATTGCAATTTAGTTCTCCTTGAGGACAGGCTTTACATACTATAATTAACCAGTTCTTTCTTCGAGTTTGGATTTCATAATTAATAAAATTTAAATTTAAAACTAGATAAACATACGGATAAAATTCACTAAACACTATGATGCACTGGAGTGTTCCTGACGTTTGGCATGTTACAGTTTAGAAGCTGGCTCACATTGTTGTCACACTCCATTAACAAACCGAGGGACGATTATTAAGTGGACGGTTTATCCGCTGTTGGTGTAATTGCATACAACGTAATCGGCAAAATATCCCGAACCATGTTGGTTCCTGTCCAGTAACATGATTTTATTATAGAAACACTGCCATGCTAGGCGCGATACTCACATAGGACTTTGTACAGAGGTTGTTTTCTTTGAAGAAGAGATATAAAGCCAAATATTGATCAGCCAATGACATGTAGAATGTAAAGATCTATCGTGACCACACATTATGTATAGCATAGTAGACTTTTTCAATATTCAATGACATCAATGTCATCTACGAGTGAACCACCCTGAGCCGAGAGGCAAATACTTTTTTTTACTGTTCTTCCTTGTTGTCAGTGCACGAGACAAGCGCATAAATGCTGACAATTTTATTGTATCAAGTGTTCATTTCATCATAATATTCAGAGTTGCACATGTTTTTTATGTTCCGTTAAAGAGGGATGGAGGCGGGATCACATTTGAGCATTTACAAATTTACTTGAAAATAACGCAAAAGTTACTTTCTGAAGTAACTAGCTACTTTTATAATTTGTAACTGATTAACGTAGGTATTTATTGGAAGAAGTAACCCAGCACTGGCAATAAAGCACAAGAATTCAATCTGCAATAAGTTTGAGTGTTTTTATTAAATCTTCACAAAGTTAACATATTTGTAGTCCCGAATATGCGACCCTCCAAACATTGACACACACATCATGTTCCAACCTATAGTCTACGTCATAATGGGGAAATTGTTGCCCTCGAAATCAACCCAAGTGTGCAGCAACGCCATAACAACATTGAAAAAAATTAAAACGTATATGAAAAGTTGTTATTAAAAAACTAAATTGAACTTAAATGGTACTGATAGCAGATATCGATATCTGTAAATTGTACGGTCATCTGTTGTCAGGTAAGTGCTGATTCCTCGGAAAATCATACAGTGTGTAGCTGTACGAGAAAGCTGACTCAACCCTTCACTTTGGCTACGTCGTTTGTGGTTCCTGTGAACAAAATTGACTTCTCCACTGTATTTGCGAAGATTGACCTGTTAAACAATGGTTCTGTACTGGCCACCATATTGAGCCTGCTGGTCCTGTACGCCTTGCTAGCAGTGTGGGCAAGGCACAGAGACTGTTCGGACTTTTTGAAGGTAAGACGTCATCACTTGTCAGCACAGGTAGTTGTGACAGGTTGTAGTATTTCTAAAGCAGTATGGATACATAAAACTCAGTAAATGCATACTCCGTGTTTTAACACGAGATCTACTGTATAATCCCTTTGAAAATACAGTCTATTCCTCACTAACAAAGTAAGGCGTAACCAAATATTTTCTAGTAACTCATAAACGCACTTATATATAAAGTAGTATTCTGTATAATAGATTTTATTGATTTTTGAATACATATATATTTTTAAGCAATGAAAATTCTGTCGATGGAATCTTTAACTTAGGGAGTCATCTATATGTGTATCCTTATACTGTTCACTTATCTCTAATATCCAGTGGGGTGTTACGCCTTTGCTTGACAACAAGCCGACTGACCAATATGTATACATAGTGACAGTGACGACGGGCATGAGACTAGGCGCCGGGACCAAGTCAAAAGTTGGGCTGTCGCTATCGGGGACTGACCACGAGAGCATAAATAGAGTACTCTATGATGGTATAAGAGACGTAAGTTTTAATATATGGTTTATCCTGTTAACATGGTTATATGTGCTAAATGACGCTAAATTAATGGGGGAAATCCATGGATTGATTAATGGGTAATAAGAGGATCCTACACAACTTGATTCTGGGATTAAAATTCAATCTCGAGAGTGTGAATTAACATTGCAAGTTGTAGCATTTGATTGGTTGAATTGTATCAAGGCTCAGAAAGTGACCAATCAGATCGTGGGAAAGCTGTATCCGACACGTTGAGATATGATAAAAATATCACATGGCTGTGTTAAAATGAAATTTACTTGTTTATGGGATAAACATAATTATTTATGATATAGGCACATGATATTGCTACAATCTATGTCGTTTTATTATGAATAAATAACAGTCTATGTTGCTTTTGTTAATGTTACAAAAAGAGCCTTTAACAAATTGTTGGTTTAGGAATTTCCAACGCGGAGTGTGTTGAATTTTCTCCTTGTGGAACCGTACCCGCTGGGTGAACTCCAGTACATCAGGGTGTGGCACGACGATTCGGGTGGTGGTGACCATGCCTCCTGGTTTCTCCAAGACATCACCATTGAAGACATACAAACAGAAATCAAGTAAGTTCAAATTAAGTCGGATGTTGACATATCCAGTTCCGGTATGCTAGTCGTTTTTAGATAAGCCATAAAAGAACGTTCCTTGCTAATTTGATTTCTCTTTGCTACTTTATAATTTTAGGTACACTTTCTTATCTGGTCGCTGGTTGGCTGTAGACCAAGATGATGGTAAAATTGAGCGTATTGTACCTGTTAGTGGCACGAGTGATTTGTTGACGTTTTCCCATCTCTTCAATAATAATATACGCCAGAATGTGACAGACAGTCATATCTGGTTGTCCGTGTTGATGAGACCCACACAGAGTCATTTCACTCGTCTACAGAGACTTTCCTGCTGCCTCTCTCTCCTCTTCCTCACGATGATATCCAGCGCTATGTTTTATGGAGCGGAAGAAAACATCGTCCGACCCACACTGATAACTGTGGGCAGTCTCAGATTCTCTTTACAGCAGCTTTACGTGTCTTTCATCAGTATCCTTATCGTTACTCCGGTTAATCTTCTCATGGTCATGCTCTTTAAGAAAACTAAACCAGATGATAGGAGAAAGAAATCATTGCTAGACAATAAATGTTTATCTAGATGCTTTCCCGGCGCAGAGAAACGAGCTAAACTAGCTGAGGTAATGGTCACAAAGAAGACATACAGCGTCAACGAGAGGATGTTACCACACTACTTCCTGTACCTCAATTGGGTCATTCTATTCGCCAGTGTAGCATTGCCAGCTTTCTTCCTCTTCCTCTATAGTCAACAATGGGGAAAGACCAAGTCAGAAGAATGGCTTACATCCTTTTTGTTATCTTTTTTCGAGTCGTTGATATTAATGGATCCCATAAAGGTAAGTTGCTTTGTTCCTTTCCAGTCTGTGTTTACATTTCAATCTGAGGATGAGAATGAATATACCTAAGTTTTGTTCTCTGTAGGTGGTACTGATTACAGTCTTCTTGTCTATCGTGTTTCGAAATACCGATAAAGAGGATGCTAGTTTGGATAAAAAGAAACTGGGATCACAGAAAAAATATCTGGTGGAAGACGATGACAAAGGTGAGCTGTAATATCAAGGTTACGGTTGGAGAAAATGCGAAACCTTTGAGTTAGTAAAGGTAAAACAAGCACATGTAGTGATTGTTGGTTTGATTGGGGTTTAACGTCGTACTCAAGGGTATTTCACTTATATGACGAAGGATTGTCCACTTCACAATGTACCTTGCCTTATTACGGTGGCAAACCTGGAAGAAACCTCGTAAAAACCACTCCCGCGGGGTTTGCCGGAGCCACATTCTGTGACTCACTCATAAACCTGAGGGTCGGCAGACGGACTCGATCCTGTGAACGGTACATCGAAGTAGGCTTTAGTAACCGCGCTCACTAACCACTAAGCCACGGCCTCCACATTTAGTGAAGTTTAAAAGTTAAGATTAAATTATTTATGACAGTCACAGTTACGATACTATAAGCTTGAAGGAGCCTCGTGGTACAGGTACCTCCATAAATAGTGTTGTATAGTTCCTCGAATATACAGTAACCACTAATTCGTTAGAGTAACTGACAGACTTCCACATGGTTAACAGATTTGTCGTTTGTTTTCGTAAGCTGCATTCAACATTCGATATTATATTAATATTATATCATAGATGATATTTCATTTGATCAAACTCGGTTATCTAGATTTTTTTATTTTTTTGTATAGAACTACCTTCTGGTCCGACAAATCCGCTGAATGAAGATGAGGTGAAGCTATCTCAGACTATCCGACGTAAGGAATCAACAGCTTTCGGCATCGCTAAAGAAGTGACGTTTTATATTATCTTCTTAGTAGTGCTTTTTACCATTGGTTACAGCAACAGAGATTCCCGCAGTTTCGCAATGAAGGAAAATGTGTATAACATGTTAGTGCGCAAACAGTCTGACAAGCGATTAGGATTGGAAAATGTAAGTCCAATACTCTAAGCTAACTTTGAAGCTAGGATCTATGCGGGAAATTTTAAAAAACCAGGCAGTCCAAAATCATAAAGTTATCTTTTCAAACTTCTGTTGGTAATCCCAGTAATGCTTAAAGAGAAAAATACATATTTTCTGTGAGTTCATGTATTGCGTCGGGAAAAGTACCGACGTGGGAGGGGTATTAATCTTTATCCCGATTTTCTCGTTTTTTTAATATTCATCCGATCCATTGTTGTGAGTCTTTTCACTTTAATAGCTGATATTGTTGGTGTAGGTAAGGACAAGAGCGCATTTCTACCGTTGGGTTAACGAGACTGCCTTCCCGGTACTGTTTGATGAGAACTATTACGAGGGCAGCAGGAGACACTGGAGGGAGCGTTATTATATCAAAGATCTACAGAACTATAGAGTTGGGCCTCCCAGGTTTAGACAAGTGCGAAGTTCAGCTGGTAATAACTTCTATTTGACTTTGGTTGACTCAATGGAAAGCGGTTTTGCATGTACCTTGTTCTTGTTTTGAAAGAGTTGTTTAATTTTATAGTAAAACTATTCACATTCAAATACGTCTAAAGTTGACATGCTAATGTTTGAAAGTCTCCTAAAAGAACTTTGGGATAATTTTTGGTACAAAATGGGTATACATAGTATTTTCTGTTTGACGGCATTGTTTTAGTTTATTAACAAACTTTAATAGTACATAAAATTGAAGCATTCCGAATGTGTGTATCAAAGCTGATTTTGGGCGACCAGGCCTCTTTAATAAACTCACTTTATCGAATTAGTATAAGGATTCCTTAACTAGGATATTTCTTTTCTAATATAATGTTATATGATAATCATATTGTACAAATATTGCTAAATACCTTCAATTTTACCGTTACAAATACCTTAAGATGTAACGGCATCTTATTGCTGTTTTGTTTCCAGCCTCTAAGTCCACAGTTCTGATATTTGTTACAGCTAAATTCTGCCATATTCAAGGGATGGGTGAGATTCCCTGCAAAGATAGCTACAGCATCCTAAACGAGGACACTAGGAACTTCTGTATCGGGTGGAATGCCACTCCATGCCCACAGCGAGAAGTTGTTGATCTGTTTACATCGGCGGCCTGGCGATTCACATCATCCCTTGGTATCTGGGGTTTACCGGTCTGGGGTCGGTATAACACGTATGGTGGAGGAGGCTACATAAGTGTAATGGATGTTAATTATCAAGTATCGTCAGTGATGTTGGATGAGGAATTCCGTTATCTTTGGTTGGACACACAAACTCGAGCCGTCCATTTAGAGTTCACTCTTTACAATCCCAACGTGAATATGTTTGTTTATGTTGTCTTGCTGGTGGAGTTTCCAGAAACCGGTGGTGCCTTACACAAAGCTTATGTGTTGCCATTCAGAGCCTACCACCATGTGGGGGCTTTGGGAGCCTATGTCCTCATAAATCAAGTTATACTTCTAATATTCATTGTTTTTGCGACTATCAAACTGATTTTTTCTATTAAAAAGCAGAGATTAGGATTTTTCAAGGATTCTTGGAACCTATTGGACTTTATTTGTGTGGTAACTTGCTACGTGTGTGTAGCTATGTTTTTCATGAAAGAATATATGGTAGAGATGGCCATGAAAAAGTTCAAGGAAAACCCTAAGCAATTCGTCAATTTCCAGCACATTACTGTGTGGGACGATACCTTGGTTTGTCTTATAGGGTTGGTCTGTTTCTTCTGTACGATTCGCATGATTAAAATCCTGGGTTACAACAAGAGAATCAGCAGCATCGCTTCGGTGATACAGAGAGCATCCAAGGACTTGATTTCCTTCTCTTTTCTGTTCGCTGTCATTTTCATTGGCTTCACCATACTGGGTTATTTGCTGTTTGGACGGGGGCTCACAGCCTACAGTGGTATGTTAAAGACAGCAGCCACTCTCTTTACCAGCATGATCGGGAAAACACCGTTTGACGAAATGAGAAGAACTGAACCAATTCTAGCCCAGATCTATTTTGCTTTCTTCATCTTCTTTGTTGTATTTATCCTATTGACAATGTTCATGTCGATCCTCAATGAGACCATCAGTCAGATACACCGGGAAGATTGTGCAGACGCTTCTAGGCATCAAGTCATTGACATCCTTTTGGCTAAATTTAAAGACATATTTGGCTTCTTGGCGAAGAAGCCAGCGTCCACAGAAACAACCCTAGGTAAGATAACAACACAGTCAACCGTGCAAGTAAAAGTTATTATTCTTCCAATATGAACAATTCTTAAGCATAAGCGTGTCCAGCAAGGTGACAGTATTTATGTCAAAAGAAGCTATTTCAGTTGTACATTCGCAAATTGTTTGTTTCACGCATACTTCATATAAATCAAATTGTTTGTTTCACACATACTTCATATAAATCTGTGTTGTTCGAATCCCGGTAGAGGCCAGCACATTTTAAATCATTTATCATTTTTTAAGCTTCTTGAAGAATTTTGAAGATGGACTTTAATTGTTTTATATCCTCTTTCTGGACGATTAATCATCATTCGACAAACTGATAAAGTTTTGTTTTTTTGTCAGCGCCTCAAGACTTGACATTCTCGGCAGCAGCGAGAAAGATGAACCATGATTCGGAATTCGCTTTGAAGGTCTTGGCTGTTGATTTGGACAAGTATCATCTCCTAGTGAATGTAAGACATGCATTGCAAGAACAAAATATGAAAATGATGAATCCATAACTCCTCTCCAATGATTAATAGACTCTGAAAGCGTTAAATCTAAAATCCCGATACTTAATTCAATACTAGATGCCAGCTAATCTGGTGCCATATATCAGATTATTTAATGTCGGATAATGCAAAACCACACACTGGATTATCTCTAATACTGGATACCAGATAATCGAATACCACACACTAGATAATCGAATAACAGCTACTAGATAATCCAACACCAAAAACTGGATTATCTAATTTCGGATACTATAGTGAAATGAATATCAGAAATTGTATATTAGATTCTCACACTGCAGAAGGCGGTGGAAGATTTTATAGTTGTGGTCGAGGGGCTTACTGTGTGCGTGAAACTAGGAATCTTCAGGTATTGGTCATTTTGGAACTATGGCAATTCGTTCTTTGTGTGTAGCGCCAATACGTAAAACGTAATAGAATGTGTCGTTATCCGCACAGTAAATACGACATAAATACCAATCTCCATCGCAGGAGGTACGTTTAGTTTCCAGTTCCTATCATGCAATAATACGTGTAGGCCTACGGTGCATTGCTGGAGACGGGGACCAGACTATTGCGCTCTCAGCATACTCCTCTGCGATGGGCTCAATGTCAGACATCCTGATAAAATCATTCTAAAACCATTTTAACCATTTTTGAGCTATTATTTAAGGAAGCAGCGGATTATTAATGATAATGGGCCTATGTAATGTTTTTAGCACAAGAATCAAAGGGACTATGTTGGTGTTATATATAGTTATATTTTCACGCAACGTCAAATGTCATCACACTCTTAAAGCTAGTATTGCGTTGATGATGTCATACAGAGTAAAACATCAAAAACATGCAGTATTTTTGACGGTCAATTAACATAGAAAATAATTCGCCTTGCGACATGCATGTGTCGTTAATTACGGAAAGCTGTTGAAGAACCTATTCATCTTATGCACCTACCTCCATCCGCTTTGATTATCAGTTATCTGGTAGAAGAAATATAAATATCGGGCATCAAAGAAGCCTTTATCCAAATAGCAGTATCTTCCCCCAGATATCAGAGATCAAATACCAACTACCTAATACCACACCAAGAGTCAGTTTTATCAAGTAATCTATTGCCATAAAATTCTATACCCAACCTTCTTATTCTTGACAAAAAGGAAAATCTTTTATCAGTTAGCATTTCAAATATACCAATTTAAAAAAAAAATCAAAATCATAAACGAAAGACTACCATGGCCGACTATCTTAGATGAGAGAAAAGAAAATGGCGGCTTAACATAGCTTTTAATGATTGGTGATATAATTCATTTTGTTAGCTAGTGGACGGTTGCAGGTCCATTTTCCATACACCATGCTCCCTATATTATGCTGCACAAGTTTATCACTAAATACTGGATATGTTCAGTCAAATATTATTTTGTCTTGATTTCAGAACGATTCGGACGGCTGCTCAACCAGTAGCTCTCAAATCGACTTGCAACCAAAGGGGAAGTAACTCGTTCCCGAAGAAGATATGTTTATCAACTGCATGTTAATATTAATAACGTTGACAAACTGATTTCAATCAGACAGAAAAAGCTCGTCATGTTTTGTTTGTTGCTATAATGACGCAAAGGCACACAAAACCGTCTCGATTGGTTAGCAGAATTGACCAAGCACCGATCCGCTTCCTAAACCTGGTTTGTAAATGCCAATCGACGATTTCCTCCGACGAGCCGAGTTTACATGGCTTGTCTTTGAGGCAGTTATCTATCTTAGATCATACCATATTTTGACATGATACATATATCACATGAATGCCTAGCTCGTCAGCTGGATTCGGTGTTTACCACAGCCTCGTGTTAGCTGCGTTTTTACGGGATAGCTGGATCGGAAATCTTTCATGAAACCGTAAAGTGATATCATTATTGTGCTAAATAAAACACTGGGAGCTTTTTCATCTGATTTTAATCCGATTGAATCGGTGATTACGCCATTCTGTGATATTTTGTCGGTCGAGACTTGGTTAATTGTTCACTTAGTCGACAATATAATTTATTGGATTTGTAACCACTGTACACAGACTATACACATTATTTAACTTCATTGTTAGTTCAATGTATTCATAATTGTTATAATCCTGAGTCCGAGCAGGCTGGTTTCTGTCATTTGTAATAGTACTTGTTTGACTTAAGTTTTTATAAGCCTATATGTTAAATAACGTAGTGTCCAAGATACACTTTAAGTGTATTGTCTGTTTCTTGTAAATAAGGCCACTTAAGAACTGTCCTTGTCTGTTGTTGCAAACTTTAGTTTGGTTATCCTTAGCTCCGGTTAAAACTCAACTGAATACTTGTCACTCTCTTAAATCTCAGATGACCGAAGCCGTAATCGACACCACTGTAACAGCTGTAGTGTTCAAATAGAAACATTGAGCTGGAATTATTGGCTGGATTTGTGTCTCTGATGACAATGCATGGGTTTTGAATTCGTTCATGTTTGGTAGCATTAGAGTCCACGTTGTCAACATTTCTTAAAAAGGAACCGAAATCCGACCGTAGGTTGTTTTGACGTAAAATGTTGTTTCATATTGGCCCTGTTCGGTGAGAATATTGACCAGTATATTGTTGAATAAAACCTTTCTTCAGTCTAAATTTCGCTTGTTTCTCTTCTACAAGTCTCTGGTACACTCTTTGTCTGTGCGTTTTCCAGTTGATGAAATCCTGTAGATTAGTCTGCATTTCATTCTCCGGGGGGAACGGGCACTCCTGGAATTCAAACAAAACAAACACTGCATTAGGTACTGCACTGATAATGAATCCCCAGACCATGGAGGCAGACCAACAGAGTCATTACAATATATCTGACCAACGTTTAACGGATTAATGAATATAAAAAACGACTAAGCATGCAACCATTTTGAAAACTTTAGAAAAATAATATTTGAAAGAAAAAAAACCCAAACAATTTAAGACAACCGTGGATCATAGAATCAAATATTTGCAGGGTCGGATATTTGCCGGTATACTATCATTACTTACAGATGTTTTGTCATTCTTATCTCAGCGTCATGTGCTTTACCATGTCATTTGCTAATTCATGTTTGTACAAAGATTAATATACTTACACTTTGGCGGAGAAGATCCATTGTAGCGGATAAAGCGTGCTCCTGGAAAAGCCGTTTGGAAATCATGATACACTCGGCACCATTACTGACCAAGCTAAGACTAGGCTGTTCTCCATATACCAGATTACCGACGCCCTGTGGTAAACACAAGAAATACATGGGAAATTACAAGTCCATATTAAAGACATATTAGAAATGATTTATTTATCAAGCAGTGTTTTCAAAACAAAATGATTTAAATCATTAGGAAGCAATGGGGGACAATATGTGTTAAATTTTACCGTAGTACTCTGCTGATCGACTCTGGAAAAACCCATTGGCATTTCCGTAACCGTCGCTATGATGTATGTAGTCGGGTTGTCCCTTTGTTAGGGAGCCAGTATGTTTGTTCTCGAGGTAAATATAGAATTCCGTATTATCACCTTCTTGATACTTTATCTAATCATAATTTGAAGTTAAATCTGCAAGATTGAAATGAACTCCTTGACTCAATTGATCCATCACCCCAAAGGATAATTCGTCTCAACTGCGTGACTTTCAGATACTGCCCAAGAAAGGACACAATGGAGATATACAAAAACTTAAGCGACTGTACGAAATTGGTTCACATATAGCATATTAAATGTGGTTTGAATGCTCACTAACAGCATAACAACAGTGGTTTATTTGCTCGCATACAGCATAAGAACTGTGGTTTATTTGCTCGCATACAGCATAATAACTGTGGTTCATACACTCACTTACAGTATAACAATGGTTTATATCCTCAGATACAGCATAATGAATGTGGTTTATATATGCTTACTCACTGCATAATAACTATAGTTTCTATGCTAACATACAGCAACTGTGGGATATATGCTGAAATCCAGCATAAGATATGGTATACATGCTCACACACAGCATAATACATGTGAATGTCTGGTGGTGCATATACCTACATACCGATATGTAAAGTGTTTTATATGATCAAATACAGCAGAACCTAAGTCTCCCCAAGTTCGATACTTAGCTACAATAGCCACTCAAGTGCGCCCCAACGACAATTGAGTCTAGCACAACCATAACAAGTTAAGTGTTTGCTTTATTGGACAGATAATCTTCCTCCAGTGCTAAGTAAAGACTGTCTGATATACATATATATTGCAAAAGACTCTTACAAAGTACTGCCCACGCTCTAGCACCGCCACTTCTATAAACATCGGGTGAAGATCAGCGATTGTTTGTTCTTTGTACTTCTGAGGTTTATTGTCAAGTTCATCTGCCATTGTTTTCCGGTTTACCAGACTTTGTTCTATTGACAACTTTTCATCTAAAATAATATATATATATGTATATACATGTCTTAAAAGTAATCACCCTGACACAGGGATGTAGAGTAATTAAAATGGAGGAACCATTTCGTGTTCTAGATAATCTCCCAGAGACAAGTTTCTAAATACATCTCGAGTTGTTATGGGTAGCCTACAGACATTTCGGGAGAACGTTTTTACATAGTACATCAAGTATTGATAAATCTGTAACAAACAAGATGCTCGATATGGGTTAGGACAAAATACACATATAAGCTGTTTTTTTCAGAGATACAGAAATCCTCAAATGAATTTATCCACTACCGAGAATGAGTATTACAAGCTGTTTTATACTGAGGGAAGTTTCGCCTTAACCAGTAGGGCCTTTAGACTTTTATTTCACTTGCATTCTAAATTGGGTCTTTGTGAGAGAGGAGTAGACATTTTAGGTACAAGATTGTGATATTACTGTATAAGCGGACTAGCTGGGCCCGCATTCTAACCGACTGAGCTGGAGAGGTTCACGACAGAACGACCAGGAATGTTTAAAGGCGCGAATCTTTATTAATTAGACACAGGGACACTAAATTAGCACATTCTTTGTTACCGTGGAATTACCCACAACAGTTTTATTGTTTGGTTATTCTGGTAATCTGTTTCTGACAAATATCTATGTTTCAATGGATAGAAGAAAATTACTTTGACTCCACCGGGAACACCACGCAAGGATTAATAAGGAATTACTTAAACATGACTTGATAAAGATAACATTCACACAAATATAAAAATGTATGTCACAGCTCAACGCCAATGGTCTTATCTGCTGCAACTCCAGGTTCCCTCGGCAAGCACAACATGTGAACTTACACATAACTTGGTTTAAAAGGACGCCTCTGACAGAATGGAATTGAAGGTGGTACATGTAGTAATAACGTTTTGGAAAATGCAATTAAGGATGCCTTATTACAGCCAATAGTTGTGAGAGACAAGTTAGTCTGTTGTCTGGTTAAACACTTCCATCCGATTAGAATACATTATCATACAGCGTAAAGGCGATAGTAGTACACCTAGGCCATGTATAATCACTATCATACAGCGTAAAGGCAATAGTAGCACACCTAGGCCACGTATAATCATTATCATACAGCGTAAAGGCAATAGTAGT
>JAVFBX010228373.1:0-10965 GCA_034783855.1 Mopalia kennerleyi | reverse complement strand
TATGACTATCGATATGTTACTATCGGATCACGGACTATCACGATATATCGATAGTTCGATGCATCGTTACACCCCTACTAAGTACTACCGTTAATGCTGGCGGGTGGGAGGTAGCTTCCTGTTGCCCTGGTGATCTCAGAGCTACGGGGCAACATGAAGCGGATCTGTTTGTGATATCTTTGTATTACATTGTTAAAGTAGTTCTCCTGTCTCCTTTTTTGTTGCCAGAGGTGTCAGGGTGGTTTCCTTCACCCATTGAGTTGACACGTCCTCATGTGAGTGAAATAACCTTAAGTATGGCATTAAAACCCCAGCCAAACAAACAATATAAACCCATATAACCGCCAGTTATATGGGTGACAGATTTATCCCCCTTTTAATCTACTGGTTAACCACATCTAGTATATGGACTATAGAGACGAATGAGTTTAACAGGACTGGTATAGCCTACATACACTGTACTGTTTTTAAAAAAGTGGAGTTTACCTTTTTTCCTAAAGAATATAAAGTCGATCGGTTTTAATTCAATGCCACAAGAAATCATTTTCTTAGTGAGTAGGCCTATAGTCTTAAACCATATATGCAAACTGTTGCGGAATGTTACAATATAAAAGATGAAAATCTGACTATTGGCAAAACAAACTTTTCTTGCACTGCTTTTGTGAGTTTAATTAAATTTATTGTTGATCTTCTGTCACAGCTATTGCCGTTGTCAAGGTTTTCCCGCCCCAGCCCTCAGGAAAGGTTACAACAACACCAAGCACAATCACCAAAAACTGCAATGTCATCGTCTCCGAAATCACTCAGCCAATACAAGAAACCTCGAAGCGACGTGCGGAAATGTCGTAAAGTGTACGGCATGGAGAACAGAGATATGTGGTGTACCCAGTGTAAATGGAAGAAAGCGTGCACACGCTTTATGGAGTAAAATTGTGGTAGGCCTTATGTAACACTTTTTTGGGGGTGTATTTTGACAGAGAGCTGCATCTTATTCTTTCAAGGATGTTTTCTCTGAAACATACAATATGTTTGAACTGAATGGCGGTTAGTTTTAAACAACAGAGACACTTTTAATGATTAACTTCTGAAAATTGTCACAAAAGTTTATCTTTATATTTTAAGATTGCCTTAAGGGTATTTGAAGTCTGTGGAGGAAAATAATGTACCAGTACCCAATATTATTGTTGTCAGATTTTTTTTTTCATTGTTCAAATGGGATGTGGGGCTCCTTAACTAGAGTGTACGAGCAATGTGTGTTTATAAGACATCCCTGCATCTAGCATAGATGGTGGTAAGAGTTACTAGCCCTTGTTGCAATGATTGGTCACTAGATGTGAGAACTTGGTTTAATGGGTTATTACATTTAATTGTACTACATGATTAAGAAGAGGATCTCATTTGTCAAATTTGATGAACAATTTTTTAAATAACTTAAAATTACCGGATACCTTTCATTGAATTATAATATACAATGTTGCTCAAGAAATGTCCAATATCTCAGTAATTGGGTCATTGATGTATTTAATATTCTCTGTGTCCCAATAATGTCATTGACGTTAGGGAAATGACACTTTGTGATCAGGAATAACAAATTTGGAATTTTTCACTTCCCATCAGCTTATATGTATCATAACCCTCATAAAATCCGTGCCCCTGACAGCTTTTGCAGTTTTAAACCTAACCAAACCAGACAATTTAGTGCATCGAAGGTATACCTGCCTCAGACTATCATACAAATGAAATAGTCACAGGCTACATGTAGTGCTGGGGCTAGTTTCATACAGCCATCTTAGCTGACATTGTCATGGCAACATTATCTCTTCAATACTGGTCGTCATGGTTATTACATTTGGCATAAGCTAAGATCCCATTGTGACTCAGGCCCCTGGGCCAATATTCATAAAGCTACTTAAAATTAGCATAATGTTCAAACATCATTTTAAACAGTAAAACCAGTTGGTGTAACTTTTTATGCTCCAAAATGAAAGATATATTAATTGACAGTTATAAAATGTAAACTTAATTATGTTACATTAAATTTACATAAAAACTTTGGCTAAATTTTGCTTTACTTTAAGAATTACTTTAGTAGCTATATGAATATGGGCCCTGGGCCAGTATTCATATACATATAACTATTGTTTTTTAAGTTATGAAAAATTATATTTTCTGTTTAAAAAAATGAATGTGAAATAATAAGTTTTTATTTGGAAAATTTAGCATACAATCTATTATCTAGAATCATAAAAAGGTAAGAAAAATGATGTTTATGTGTTTAAAGCCGTGTTTAAAAATTGCCTTATTTAACTTAACTTTAAGAAACACTTAAGTAACTTTACTGATTACTGTATGGGCCTTGAATATTATAAATATCTTGTTTAACGAAAAGCTGAGACAATAAGTCTATGAGGATGACATTTTTGTTTTAATTGGTCTAATCAACGAATTCATTAGTATAACATTAGTCATACCAGCTGCATTCATAAGTTGTTGTCAACATTGCATTTGCCGAAGAAATCACAGATATCCGCTGTGAAATTCATTTGTTATATAGCCTCAATAAAAAAGTATTTAAAAAATGTCTTAAAAATCTGACCCACATTTAAAATTAATTTAATTTGATTGTACAATAAGTTATATTTCTATGTTCATCTAACAGATATTAAATGTAGGCCTACTGTTTTCATTATAGGCCTAACTAGCTGCCTGATTTCATCCGTATCAATTTTTACATTATTGAAATTTGATTATAAACTGAAAGGACTTTTAACCTTTTCTGAAAGCAAACTTCATAAAAATATCTGTTTCAGATGCATCTGAAAATAATATGCAAAATTAAAGATTCATATAGCATTTGTACCAATGTGTCTTGTATTCAGACAACAGCTAGCTCCTAAATACACCTTTACTCAGAAAGTATAATATTGTGGCGTCTAAAAAAGATTTTTTCTAAGAAATACTGATCCATTTTAACTAACTTGATATAATTAATCTATCATTGCATCTCAAACATATTTCCTATGTCCTTTAAATAACTTAAAAAGTAGTAATTTAATAGATTAATTTCGAGGTGAGTTTGGTTTTTTTTATTACATTATATAAATTGAATTTAAATGAAGTGAGAAAAATTCACTTGCCTCCACATGTACAATATTATAGCACCACTTGTTTCTAAACAGTATTGAATTTCTCTTATACAAAAAAAGCGTTTCAACAATTTTAAACACACAGAAAGGTTTGTTATAGATGTCACATAATAATGATGTTATTTTAGTTTTTTCATTGAAATTGCCATCAGAGTCAATAAAATCTAATGGTATAGTTTTCAGACCTGCCTTAAAGGTGCATTCTGGATTACAAATTATATATGTTGAATGCACAAATAGGTCATTAAAATACACAAACTGGTAAGAAAATGGTAAAAAAAACTTTTTTTTTTACCACACATTAAAATTTCTTCTGGGGTAGGCATGTTTGCCTTTGATGCAAGTTATAATGATTAACATAAGTCAACGAGGATGCTACAGATAAGAATTTCTATCTCTCCTAAAAAATGACGGCTTGTTCCGTGTTGTGGGAAAACAGAGGTTCTTTGTTTTCTAGGTCTGTGTTTTCTAGACAACCAGGATTTGTAAGGCATATTTTCCAACAATGAATGGCAATTCAAGGCATCATACAGACCAGGGAAATACTCTTGAGTACAATTGTAAACATCAATGAAACAATATTTTTGTCTACAACAGTTCAGATAAAATGCGATTTTATATAAATATTTATAATTATCTTTCAGAGATGTAAATATTTATTCTAAATTTATTCATCTCCGTTATATCAAGATTCAACAAGTTGTACAGATTTTATTGAAAGTGAGCCTTTGGGAGATGTCAGAATTTTCATAATCAATTTGTCCTTAGCAATTTTGAGTTCAGATGATGACACACATTTTGAACATGCAAATACCATTCATTACTTCATATCAATTCATATATAAGCAATTATCAATGCATACAACTTTACACATAAGCAAATCAATGCAAGTAAGTCTACCGTAGTATTTTAGCTCACACAAAGTAAATATTTAAAATATTTTTAATAAAATTCCATCATTTTTTAATTCATTAAAATAAATATACCATATATGGATTAAATGCTGAAATACATGTTCTCTCCAAGGCCCTTGTTGTATAGAATTTATTAAAAAAACTTTATGGAGAAGTGAATTGTGTTGATTTCCCCTTATCTTGAAGGGTAATCATTGTGGAAAGAAGGGTGTCCCAAAATTGTTTTCCTCCAAAATAGGAATTTTATTGTGTCATTTGTTTCCTACAAAATGGGAATTTGTTAACAAATTTTCCAAAATGGAGAATTTTTTCCTCAAAAAAATAATTTGTTTCCTTCAAAATGGGGATAAGTTTCCTCCAAATGAGGATAAGTTTCCTTCAAAATGGGGATAAGTTTCCTCCAAAATGAGGATAAGTTTCCTTCAAAATGGGGATAAGTTTCCTCCAAAATGAGGATAAGTTTCCTTCAAAATGGGGACAAGTTTCCTCCAAAATAGGGATAAGTTTCCTCCAAAATGGGGATAAGTTTCCTCCAAAATGGGGACAAGTTTCCTCCAAAATGGGGATAAGTTTCCTCCAAAATGGGGATAAGTTTCCTTCAAAATGGGGACAAGTTTCCTCCAAACTGGGGATAAGTTTCCTCCAAAATGGGGATAAGTTTCCTCCAAAATGGGGATAAGTTTCCTCCAAAATAGGATGTTTCCTCCAAAATGAGGACAAGTTTCCTCCAAAATGGGGATAAGTTTACTCCAAAATGGGGATAAGTTTCCTCCAAAATGCGTATTTGTTTCCTCCAAACGGTAATCATGTTCTCCAAAGCGATAATTGCGATTTTCCAAGATGATTTGGTCTCCTTAATGCCGTTTATTAAAGTTCCATTATAAGGTTATCAAATTTCCTCTAAGTTGATTCCATCACCCAAATTATGTTTTTTTCAATCTACAGGTGATTAGCCCTGTACTGTGAATCAACTTTAAAACTTGTGATTTGATTATCCTAAAGGAGGCTCTGTTACCCAAATAATGGTTCTGTCTCTGAATGATGATTTGGTTTGTGAAATGGTAGCTCAGGGGCCAATTTCACAAAACGTCGTAAGACAAATAAATATCATACGATAAAATTACGTCATGTTAAACTATAGCATAAAAATATCTTACCATATTTTATTGTCATATGATATTTTGTGAAAGTGGCCCCAGGCCTTCAAATAAGAAGGACTTCTTCTCAACACCCTTGCTATCCACATGTATCTAAATTAGCAAATGTTTATATGCTACATAATAAGGTATACTTTATGTGTGTGCTTTTCAGTGTAATGGCACCGTATGTAAGTATTGTCTGTATAAATCTACATTTAGGTGTCATGGGGAATTGATAAATACATTTATTTTGAGGGTATACTTTATATATTAATACATATAACTCACATTTGTAAACATATAATATATCTAAATGCTTCTTATTTTATGTTTTGTATACATGTATATAAGTATTTTTTTCTGTACAAAATTTTAACCTTTAAAAAAGTATATATTATTTCATAAATTTTGAAATGTAAATGTATTGATTATGATTTGAGAACTTATGAATTTGAAATCCGGAGGCATTCATTGTACTAATTATATTGAAAGATAAATTACGCGGACACGTAAGCTCACTAATCAGTGTCATTTGTAAATACGAATTCTTGTGTTAAAGCTGATCGCAAACAGGTTTGCTGCAGATGGCCACAAGAGGGCGCTTTGAAATATCTAATGAAAATCCTCTATTAGCTATCACAGTTTAAATCGTCAATCAGTTTGCTTGATTTCGATGGAGTCATTGTACAGAGAGCCAGTTAAACGGAGGCAGCCTTAAGAATGTCTCTAATTGGTCACCGTCAACGTGTGTCCTCAAATGGCCATCCACGGCAAGTGTCACTTCGTTTGTCAGCAGCCGTAACCAACAGATTTGTGTATATAAATACCCATTGATAAGCAAGCCTTACCCATACGAAATTGGCCCGTCAGCGTCTTAGGTAGCCTACCCACGAACCTCCTGTTGTTCTAAATAAACTCTCAAACCAATAGATCTTAACTTTATGTTTTCAAGGATAACCCTCACATGTTTTAAGTAACTGTCTACATTAGTGCTCTTCATGGTATTGCTATGTACATTGTAACGTTTAGATTAGTTTTTTTGCTTACTTCGTCTCTTGTATTAAATCTGATCAAGTGTTCAGTTATTCTCATTAACTTACTACAAACATTACATTTCATGTATTTTTTTATGTAACCTCTATCGTTTGGTTATATTCCGGTTAACGGGAGTATTCTTTTGTTCTTTTCGGTCCAATATAGGTCCTTTATTGTCCGCATCTGGCTCTGCTGTATACACCCTCACCACCGCTTGTATGTATCACGTGCACCAGAGGGGAATTACTTAGTACGTATATGTTCAGTTTTCTCCAGGAACGTCGGTTTTAGATCACGTGCACCAGAGGGGAATTACTTAGTACGTATATGTTCAGTTTTCTCCAGGAACGTCGATTTTAGATCACGTGCACCAGAGGGGAATTACTTAGTACGTATATGTTCAGTTTTCTCCAGGAACGTCAGTTTTAGATCACGTGCACCAGTGGGCAATTACTTTGTATGATGTGTTCAGTTTTCTCCATAATTGAAAAAAATTGTTTTATCAATGTTATTAATTCTGTTTAAAATATTACTATACGTTATGGGTAAATGGCCACTTATTTTAGTATCAATGTCGACGGGTTAAATTTTAGTGCTATAAAAACTATCTCTATAATATTGTGATAAAAGATTTCATGTGAAATCCAACTTTATTTTCTCAATAATGTCTATTCTTATGTGCCAAAAAGTCAATTCTAGGTGGGGAAAAAAAAAGAAAGAATAAAATTAGCCCACAATTAACAAAGCAGTTAACTCTTTGTTGATTTTATCTTTAAAAAAAAAGATTTTCATATGTGTTAATTTAGCTAAACGAACAACTGTTCCCTGGGTGAAATAAGATTGTATGTGTCGTCATTATACGGACTTTATCATTTTTTTAAAATAAAACTGATAAACATTAAATTATGTTTCATTGGCATAGATTAAATATTTGTCTGTTGTAAATATTACATTTATTTTGCCATAGCAAGAGATTTGGACTACTGGCATGGTCTCTTGCTAACCTGCTTTATTCCGAGCTACTCTCCATAAGATACTGACAGAGTCTGCAAGTCGCTTATAAATCTGTTGACTGAAAATACAATTCAACGAGATACGTATTCGGATCGACGAGTTTCCATCAGCCTTATTCACATTTGTAAAGTTGCTTTTTCGCGGTACGATCTGTAGGCCCCCTAGTTACGATTTGGAGGATTTTAAATGGCCGGAAGAAAACAAACTACGAACCGGTCGACCAATCAAAACTCCGCAAAAACGGGGAATCCCCATGCAACAATTACTATACAAATGGCACAGTGAGAATGCCACTGTGCTTGTAGAGACTCACACTATACTAGTTTAAATGACTTTGCTACATGTCGTTGCTGATGGTCAATATGCTTCTTGTGAAGGAAAGTAGTAAGGAATAATACCCTTGGCTCTTATGGTATGAGCTGGTATGGATGAGATTAACAAATTTGTATAACATTTATAAATTACGACTGCATTGGTGAGGTTGGCGGAAAAAATTGTGCTCCGTTTTGGCTAGCCCTGTTAAGTCTGGGATATAGTATGTAGACTAATCCCAGGTTAACTGTTTACCTAGCTATGCTCCAGAAGTCTTCCTAAACTTTAGAAATCAGCGAACGCTACCATATTTCTGCATTTACTCTTTCAATATATACAAATGGTAGGGCTTTACATTGATTTAAATCATTCCGTCTTCTTCCTTGAACACTTGTGGGTTAGATCGGCCCATAAAACAACCACTTGACATCCATTTTCACGTCAAAATCAATCATTTCTCAACCGTATCCTACCCGCTTTTCCTACATTTTAAGCATCTTCCCGATTTGAGAACGAGATTTGGTGGGACACACCTGGGTCTCTCACAGTTGATGGGAGCCGTGCCTCGGTGATAGGGCAGAACGTCTTTTGGGGAGATAAGAGGCCATAGGCCTACAGATTGAATGTTATATTTTAATTCAGAGGCAGGCCTTATTTCTAGAGGTTTCGTACGGCGGGTTGTATATATATTGACTTTTTAATACGAGGTCAGATGCCATACGGATTCAATATTATTTTTTATTCAGAGGCAGGCCTTATTTCTAAAGGTTTCGTACGGCTGGACGTCGTATCTCTATTGACTTTATATACAATTCCATAAGATACGAAATTATCTTCACACCACGTCACTGTGTACTCAATTTCCCGCGGTTATTTAGTTATACAAATTATTTCTTTTAACCGCTGACAAAAGGTGTGATTTTTTCCGTGGATGATCAGAAGATGGTGCACTGTGAAAGAAATAACAGAGGTCATACTATTTTGGGGGTTACACTCTGCAATTGTTTGTGTCGTATATAAGGCCGCGGTCGTTGCGTGTCTGAAAATCAATTCTGTTAGAAAATTAAGACAACAAACCGTTAATAAAAAAGTTAACCCTATAGTCTGGTCATCCATGGTGAATGACCCTCCTTTTGTCCGCGGGTAAAACAGACATGTTTGCATATGCAAATAGCCGCTGGTCAATAAGTGAGCGCAACGACACTTGTACACATGTCCCGTCAAAGGACTAGAATATAGTAGACCAAAGTCACAACTCCGAGAAACGACAAGATATTCATGTAAGTTTCTATATTTCGGTTTATTAAACCATCGTCAGAAATAATGGATTCTGATGGTGGTTTAATAAACCGATATATAGAAACTTGACATGCGGATCTTGTCGTTTCTCTGAGTTGTGACTTTGGTTTATTTATAATGTCAAATTATTCAGTGGGAATCACAGTGGGAATCGCACTAACCTGGTCTCCCTTCCATCCACCCATGGGCGATAAAGCAATCTAAACAGATATAAGTTTATACTAGTAGTAAGTGGGTCTATTTTTGTTTTATTCCAAAAACTTTAAAGTGCATGGCGTTTGTATGATCTGAATATGTGATTTTCTGAAGATTAATCACCCAGGTAACCAATATATCATCTCATGTTCTAGATAAGCTCTCATAGACTGAATTGATCTTAATCTATGGTTGTTATGGGTAATGTACAGACATTTCGAGACTAAGGTAATGTCATAGTTTGTATGTCAATAAATTAAATGTTAATTTTTGTTCCATCCATTTTGAAGCGTAAGTTTTCTTCTGAATTACATTTATGTATAGATATTTGTTCTTAATAAACATGTGGTATACAATGAAAATGAAATAAACGAAAGAAAGTGCATTTCTCGAGTTGACCGTTTATAAATATATATTAAATATTCTGTCTCAGACGAGTTCTTGACAGGTAAAATTTTCCCATAGCTCTTTATGGAAACTTACACAGAGTAATGGTACCCATTTGACTAAGTGCAAATATTATCTGTTCACGGAGGGGCAAGCTTAAGAGCCACTTTGGCGGGTGGTTGGAGAGAGCTTCCTGTTGCCCTCGGAGTTAAAAGGGGCGGGAAACCCCTCTGTTTGTGGTGTCTTTGTATTGTGGCCTGTATTTGTCCTGTTATTGCCCGGTATCTGTCCTGTTATTGCCCTGTATCTGTCCTGTCATTGTCCTGTATCTGGCCTGTTATTGCCCTGTATCTGTCCTGTTTTGTCTTGATTTGTTGCCAGTGGTGTCGAAATTGGCCGTCACGCCGTAATGTGAGTGAAATAACCTTGAGTTCAGCGTTAAATCCCAATCCCAATCAGACAAACAAACAAGTCAGAAGGACCCATGGGTATAATTACTTGAAGATGTTTATATTTAACCAATTCAGCGTTGCGGTTTATTTACCAAACAATTTTGAGGTATTCATGCATGATTGACTTAACGTTTCGGTTTACGACCAAACCACACGAAGGAATTAATGATTGACTCAACGTTTCGGTTTATTAACCAAACAATTCTGAGGAATTAACGATTGACTCGTTTCGGTTTATTTATTTCGGTCGAGTAGAAGAGAACGATATTTATACACGCCCAACTGGTCAGCGTATACGTTAAGCATTCTATCACGTGTCCCATACCGATGAATACGGCTTTGTTTGGTGAACAAATGCTGGTTCTCACCATGGTAAAAAGAATACTGAAAATTACAATATTTCTCCTGGGAAATTGTATTCAAAACAATATCATTCTAATGTTATTGCGGTCCTTTCCTTGTAGTTCACAATTTATTAAATCAAAGAAAATCCTCCTTAGACCCAGGGTAATGTTCTTTAAAAGGGTCCAAGGACATTCAATATGGTGGCTGCTTTTGGGTTATCTTGTGAGTTCGGGTGCTTGTCCACAGAGATGGACATTTGGTTGGAATTTAAATTTCAATAATGAATAACCGGGTAATTGTAAACATGCTAGTGTTTGTCAACAAGGGATCTTATTAGGATATGATAAATTTAGATAATAAATTTCCCCCGATGTCTCAACAGCTCTCGATACTAACAATCATGTCATTATTCGACCAATTTATGGTCTGCCAAAAACTGTTAATATCGGGTTTAAACGCTATATATTGGAAGGAATGATTTGTGTTCCGACTCCTTACCCATGAACTTTTGGGGTACTCCAAGGCGCAATACTTCGCCCCTTTCTCTTTCTTCATTCTATGAATAATGCACGGTGGTCAAGTTGTCACCTTTTCTGACTTACTTCGACGACTTTTATTGCCGATGATATTAGCGTTCTATTTATGTATGGATGGATAGATGGACGGTAGGTTGATCGGTCAGATGGGAGGATATATGAATGGACGGACGGGCGGATTTATTCAATA